>JABASD010001667.1:0-36452 GCA_019776165.1 Pogonognathellus flavescens
AAACTAAATTAAAAATCACAACCAACTTTTATATAGACTTGGCTACAGACAGTGTAATAACAAGTATAGACATAATAATGTCTGCACTCTCACTGGAACTCTTTTTCCCGTCAATTCGTCGTAACAACCAACGGCATTTTATGTACTTGGTTGTGTATCACTCTGGATTTTATTTTTGAGCTTTATGATTATTTAAGTGTCTGACTGACAATGAGTGCAGTGTATTATATGTATATGGTATGAAGAATGTCTTGTCTTTTATGAGCATTGTAGTATCACAGGTCACAAAGGTTACAGTGGCTACCTTGTAAACATGTAGAAGTCTTTCAGATATGTCTAAATGATTGGTTAAGGAAAGTCACATTTATATACCAAGAGGTAATGTTCTGAAATGTACATAGTAAGCATTATAGGTATTTGTGAAAATCTAAAATGCAACTTTTGTACTGCTGGGATTGGAAAATGTGGAATAATTGTAAGTAGGTGTGACAATAAAATACCTACAGCCTACACAGTTTATGTCGTTTAATGCTCGTCTTTGTAATTATAGTTGTTCGTTTTAGGCAATGCTTCAATTCTAACAAAAATTTGATTTAAAAATAATTCGTTCTTTTTGAAGTGTTAATATATAGTGAGTGATGATATGATGTAATTAGAGATACGCAAGAAAGATACATTTAGACTTTCAGTTTTTTGTCTTTTATGACTTGTACTATGATTGATAAGTCGCAAAGAGTGTTTTTATGGCATAAAGACAGCTACATGAAAATTATAATTAAAATAAAAAATTAATTGTATGTTGAATTTCATTTGTCACTTCGTTGGAATGCTCAACATTAATTCTCTACAATTTTGATTGTAGAGTATTTTTTAGTGGTTTCCCTGCAATAGTAATATTAAATATTTACAGAATATTTAACTTTAATTGAATGAAATACTCAATTTACATTTTTATTTTACAAACCAAACCCTGCAAAATGTCTGGGAAGAGTTCAGAATAGAGTAAATTATATGAATATAAGAAGTATAGTACACAAGATAGTAAACAGATAAAGGAAAAAACAATCAGTATGTAATTTGATATTAAAAAAGATTAGTTGTATATAAATAATGTGACATACAAGTATAGTGTATGTAGCATTAGTAGCATACACTAAAAGAATAAGTAAGATAAGAATGTATGGGACTGAACTGTTGGAACAAGCAAAGTTGAGACGAAAAGAAAAGGGGAATATGTCTGACCGAGTCTGAGGATGCGATTCATGCAATGCAGAAGAAGGGGACTTCATTTAACACTTATGGTGTGATATCATCGTGTAAAAAAGGATCACGTCAACCAAAGGGCATTGAGTTCTTCTCGCGTCTGGCTGTGTATTCTTTTTACAGGCAGTCAGTCCTATCTTACACAGTTTCTTCATAAACTGCGAGAGGACTAACTTACCTTACTCATTTCTTTTCCAATGTATATAAGGATTTTACAAGATTATGCTCTGCTCGTTTAATTTTAACTTGCCAGTTATAATTTTCTTCGTTATATACATACATTTTACATGTTAACTTATTTTTAATTTTTAACTACTTCCTTTCGTTTACCTTAATTCGATGCCTAAACACTTGTCATATTGTTGCAAAATATAATGTCAATTTCAATAATAAGCTTGTGACTTTTATTTGTATTTTTCAGACCCATATTTTAGAAAATCTTTTTTACCAGCTAATGATAAAAAATTGCATCCATTTTGTACACTAACTTGGTTTTATAGAAAGAAAAGAAGTACGAGGATGGTTATTGCACCGGATAAGTACTTTTCAATTGTACTGTCATACTATTTTCTCTGTTAGCTGTAATACAGAAAATAGATTGTGATTAGAATTTTGTCTTGAAGTTTTGAAAACAATTTTGAATAAACATTTAATTTACAGTGTAGCTACGATTTGGCTAACTAACAGTTTAGTTAACAATGCAGTTACAGTTAGACTAACCGTTTAAAATAAAATAAATTATTAATAATTAATCTTTTTAAACCCTGTGAACACAAATTGACTCTTTTGAAAGAAAAACATGAAAAGTAGCCAGGAAAAAACAAATCAGAAATTTACAAGTTGATTTATCTTGGAAAAATGTTAAACTATATTATGTAATTCCTTGTGTAGAATTAAAAGCATTACTGTGAAATGTTACATAGCTACCAGAACTCTATGTAATGTTTTATTACATTGTAAATCTCATTACAGGCATAAGCAGCCCAGAAGCTGTTTTGTGGCAGTAGTAGTAGCTACTTGCACTTGAGACTGAAGTAAAAGTGCCTGAAGAAGTTGAAGAAGTACCTAACTACTAGAAGAGTAATAGTTTATTGCTTAGGGTTGTTTTAGCCGGTTAGTTTGTTTAGTTGCCTGCTGGATAAGAAGCCGAAGCGGATTTTTACAGCATATCTCTCTGCCACAACTGAAATCCACGCTCTGCAGGGAACTATTAGTTCCGTGGACTTGAGCTACCGAATGCTATGAACCCTACATAGATTGCACAAAGGGCAACAGGGACAGTTTAGTTCAACTTTAACATTTTTACCTTATATTTTATACTTATAACCAATTATATCCAAATATGTAAGCATTACTAGCTATATCTGTAAAATATATACCTACTCTCACTCTGTATAAAAGATTCCACTGATTTCACGGATGCACACTGATATGTTTTATAAAACAAGATCTTAAAAATATAATAATACTACATGCACATACTTATACGCAGATACAATATCTCTATATACACATAAATTCATCCTTATATAAAATTATGTGCTAACATACATATTAATATTATATCTGTAAATTGAATTCTGCCCTTATATTATAATTATATAAGCCTTTAGAGAAAGTATTAAATTTTTTCTCCTATAATGATCAATCTTATATAGGAAATAGAACTATATTTATAATATTACTTATATACAGAAAGAACACGCACCAAGTTAAGATTTTCTTAAGTTGCATAACAGCGTATAATGTTATAGTTATAGTAAAAGGGACTCTATATACTCTTATATTAATATAGACTTGTATTACATTGCATATTGAAGAAAGTACATGTAAAATAAGTCTTATATTTTCTTGGGGCATTCTTAAAGCTTATAAATTGAGTGCATTGTATAATACGGGCAATAAAGTAGTTGAATGGATAGGAATTTTCTTTCAGAGAGTAATATGGGATTACTAAATACTATTAGGCTGGGAAGGTTCTTTAATTTCTTGCATTATATTTTTACTATAACAATAAGAGTATACACAGTCTGAGATATTATAGTCGTAGTAGAGTAGGCGAGGCAAAGTAAAGCAAAGCAAGTCTTGTTTTTCTGTAAAAATGTGGACAACCCTGTTTTCCAACCAGGATTCTGAATGCATATACAGGGATCTTTTACTACAAACTACATTTCCCAACTAAACAAGCTTCTCTTTCTCTCAATAGCATTCCCTGTGTGCACTTACATTCATATAATACCATTATGTGTACCAGCATCAGTATATGTAAGCACCTATGTATGAAATGAAAGTATAATATGTGTACCAGTGTGAGTATTACGTAAATACCTATATGTAAGAATGAAAGCATAACTATATAATCCTATATCATTTCATTCTGTCCACATATATATATATTATATTAATATACATTACATATATAATATTTCAAGACTTACAATATAACAAACGCATTACCAAGTAATAAATATACCTATAAAATCTCTGTGCTTAACTCTTTAAAATATAAGATGATGGTCTTATAGTATATTCGTACAAGTTGGGTTGGGTTAGTCTCCCGAGTATTATTGCATTAACTTATAGCTTTAAAATATAATATATTATATAGAGATATAGCTAGTAAAATGTAATAGGGTTGTCCTTTTTGGTCTGATATGATTATAGTGAGACAGGATGATGAGGATGATGAATAAGGGTACAGTTCAGTCAAGTCAGTTCGTTCACTCACTCTTCTTCTTCTTCTTGAATGTACTTCTCCTACTTCTTACGCGTAACTGCGGGTTATTTGTTTCGTTGTTCGAGATGGATAAGCGCAGGAGGCGAGGAAAAAGAGATGGAGAACTTCAAACAAGTTGAAAAGTTCAAAGGAATACTTTAAGGACTTATTGGAGAGGGCGAGAAAGGAAAGAGAGCCTTAAGGACTAAAAGAAGGACGCGAGGGAACCTTTGCAGAGGAAACCAAGACCTTTCCTTATAATTCATCCTTTCATTTCATATAATCAGTTCAGAAAATACTTCAAAGTATAAGAGATGACTTGAGAGATGAGAAAAGTGAAAAGACATGTGTCCTATTACCATATCCATGTATTATGGTATAAGAAAACGGGATACTTTTTCACTTCGGGCTTTCAGAGTATAAATACAACCAAAAATGCTTTAACAGGGCTTATACTTAGTATAAAGGGAGTAGTAGGAAGAATTATGTAATAATATTATGTAATGTAATGGTTTTGCGGGTATATATTGAAATATCTGTTATAAATAATATATATTTGTGTATATTGTACATAATGGCTATATAGGTGTACGTTAAGAAAGTTTTAGGGGTGTATTTTTAGTACACGTTATGTATTTCAATGAGAGAATAAGAATTGCTCTGAGGAATTTTCTTTATTTCTTTCATACACCAACTGGCATTCGTTTTGTGTCTCAGACTGTTTTCCCTCTCGTTGTTCAGAGTAAAGTGAATGCTCAAGAATGCACAAGTATAAATAAAATACAGAGAAGACTGCATGGGCTAGATAATATTATAATAATAATAATGTTTGGAAATGCATTGTTGTTTTATAATAATACATTTCGTTTATTTTTATGTATTATTGTATGGTCAGGTAGAGCTGGAATGTATTTTCTATTTTGTGCGCCTATTATTAAGTTTAAGAAGTTCAGTTCAGGAATTTCGATGTAGAACAAAGAAAATGAAATTGAAAACTGTATAAGAATATTTTTATAGAAATAATTTTTCGTTTGTATGCTTAGTATTTTTAAGGTTGAATGTTTTTTAAGGCTAGATAGATGCATTTTGAAGAATTTTCCCTAATTTAAAGTTTTATATATGCGAATGAAGAAAAAATGTGAACGTACAAAGTGGATTTTGATATGAATGAAATTCTCGATTTATTAGCTCAGTACGTTTCGATCGAGTGGTGTATTATTTTATAATATAGTAATACACACTTTGAATAAATTGGATTAATTCATTTGTCTTTACCATAATATTGTTTATATCGCATCGTGAAATTACACTAAAATATTTACCTAGGTATACACACGATAACAATGTACAGATAATATTATTTACTGAAAATTGTATTATACGTCTTGATATTTACGACAGAAGGAAGGAAAAATTGAGAATTATGAACAACAGTCAATAGTAATTATATTTGTGTTTTGTTTAATGTGTATAAATTCTGTACACATTTCATAAAGGTCGAAAAAAGTCGAAAAACTCTATAGGTACAATTTATATAATAATATTTCTATGTCAGTTCTTCCTAACTCGACATTCACCGACATGATTTTATTTACAATTAACAAAACTATACAATTACATCTACATGCAATTTAAGAAGAAACAAACGCACCTACATAACAATTTGTAAGAAGGAATTTACTTTATAATATAACATAATAACAATAAAAATGATTTTCTAGTCGTCTTGAAGTCATAATAATAATAAAAGTCAAATTGTCACACAATATTATTAAAAAATAATTCAACATTAAATAAAATTTAAATGAAGAATCAACAAATCTTAAAATTACTAAAGTAGATTGAGTACACACGCTTTTTTATATATAGTTCTTACACACACACCATACTAACGAATTTGAACTTAAAAATATTATGTAAATTATAAATAATCACTACAATTAAATTAAAGTAAATTGTGATAGTTTTCAGTTGATGATAGTTCGGTTCAAGTTTAATAACAAATAAGTGTACAATAATTAGTAATTTATTATAATTTAAGTGTACTAATACTTGAGGTATTGTGCGTTTTGTTTGTTTTGTTTATTAAACTGTAAATTCATCCATCGTGTGTGTAGGGAAATATTTTATCATAAAACATTTAATTCATATTATACCAGTCAAAAACCTATATAAAGGCATATTTCTCGCTTAAAACGTGAAATATACCAATAATACGTTTTTAACTTTGTCTATGCAAAATGTTTTCTTAATTAAATGTATGTACCACGTGGTTAAATAATATTTAATGTATAGTAACTCGTCTTTTTGTGTCTTTTGTGTTATATTCCGCTGTGTATATAGGTACCTCTTAGAGTCTTTGTAGCATTCTACGTGTATTTTTCCACGTGTAATCATTTCCTACCTCTAATAATAATATTGTTAAATTAATCAGTTTTGTATTGTAATGTGTATAGTAGTATGGTGTATGCAGTACTGTAATATTTTTCTGAAACTACTACTATAATAATAACTCCTTAATAAAAATTACTTAAATTAAAATTAATAGTAATCATTTGTTCATTATCATTTTCTACTAGTAGGTATTATCAGTGATTATATTGACTAGCAGTCGGTTATTCGATCATTCGTCATTTTGTCCTCCCGAACAGGATTTCAGGAGAAAGAGTAGAATGTCATTATTTCCAGTAAAAGCCGCTAAATGTAATGGTGACCAACCATCACGACTGGCCAGCGTTGCATTCGCCCCTAGCGAAATCAATTGCCTCACCTATTTTTTCAAGAAAAAACAAAAAATCCTCAGTATACAAAAACAATCGCAATCAGCATCCAAAATCACACATAGGGCAATACACATCGCTTTTAACACCATTTTTCTCCATACAAAAAAATAACACAATAAAGGCGTGCAACGCAACAGGTTGAAATCGTCTGAGCTTAATTTCCATAGAAAAAATCTACATATTACTGTCGATGATAAAATAACAAACCGAACCTAANATCTACATATTACTGTCGATGATAAAATAACAAACCGAACCTAAAAAGATATTGATAAGTATAAACACAACTTACGAATTCAATTCTTTCTGCCATAACACTCCGATGGAGTAGCGTCAGTCCATCTTTATCCATTGAGTCCACATGTCGATTTTTAAGAATATCTTGTAGTAAACTGGGATTGTTTTGTTCCAAGGCTGTATGGAATCCTTTGGAAAGCTATAAAATAAAATATTTCCATCATTTTTACACCTTAGTCATGCCATTCATTAACGATTTTACACACCAAACATCGCACTTACAAGGAAACATGCTCTGTATACGCCTTATTTTACTACATCCTATCCCCACCCCTATTAAATCTAACATCTATATACCTACTTTTCTGCTCTGATTCAGAAAATTTTTAAACTGTAAGAACCTACCGCATTGTCCGTAATTATTTTAAACGTGATAGTTGCAATATTATATAGACTTGTCCAATTAGGATTTTTACTTTAACCTCATCACTTCAAATGGAAACCGAGACAGAAGAGAAACATGAACTGCGTTGTAATCTCTGTAAATGAAATGCATGGTAAAAATGGAAAAAATCTCAGAGAAATAATAATTACAACCTCATCACTTCAAATGGAAACCGAGACAGAAGAGAAACATGAACTGCATTGTAATCTCTGTAAATGAAATGCATGGTAAAAATGGAAAAAATCTCAGAGAAATAATAATTACGTTGCCTGGTATATACAAAACACTTACATGCTCTTTCTACATATGACACATGCATATGATATACCTATATGGAGATAGTTCATTACTATGTAAAGTATAACATGATAATAATATTTTATTAATAAGTATAAGTGCATGGAAATAATGATGATGAAACTTTATTAGCCTAGAGCCTTTGTTCATCATCTCCTATACCCATCATCATCCATTTAAAACTTAAAAATCAACGAAAATCTGATACACACCAAGTTTTAACGATTAAAATCCTTTAAATTCCTCACCATCATCATTCTCCGTCTCATATAGCCTTAACACACACTAAACCCTATGTAGTAATAAAATATATGCAAAAACGAGCATAAAATCAGTACAAGAAGCATTATATGCCTATATACTAATATTATACAAGTAGTCTAAGTAGGTATATTACTATATGTATTGCAATTAATAAATAAAAAAATAATTCTGGTTACCTGTACTTGCACATCTGCCCCACCACTGACCACCTTCATCTTGTATGGCAATTACAGAGAACTCTGTGCAGAATGCTCCTTGTGTAAAATGCTTCTTCAGACACAACAGACGCTGTACGAATCCTCCTTAGCACTTGTTCGTATTTATTTTGCCAGGAGAGAGACACCACTGAGGTATACACATGGATTCGTATTGCAGTGTTGTATGTAATCCTCCACACAGAAACAAAAGAGCATCAACACCAAATACTTTTTAAATGATGAAATTGCTACAGATCTCTTTCTCTTGGTATTATTGTTCCATGTGATATTCCTCTTTACTTTAGTATATAGATAGTTGCACCACACAAACCACTTGTGTATATACGTATATAGTAGTAGTAGTAGTAGATCTTCGTAAACGACCGCAACAGCACCTCTCACACACCGGCCGGCCAAAAACTTTTTCAATGACTGTGTATAGGTATTCCTTCACAGATTCATCAGCTTATACAGATAGTAGTAGTAGCAGCAACAGTACTTTCGTTATAAACTCTAAACTCACCCAGGAAAAAAAACCGGACGAGTCAAATCAACTCCCTGGCCAAGAAGAAGATGATGATGATGCTCGAGATGAACTGTGAGTGAGAGTGTAAAAGTTGTATGTGAAATCCTTCGTAGGTTGTTTAATCCCTGGGATATATAAGCAGAACAAGTGCCTTTGTACAAGTAGTACTGTAGCAGCCGTATAGACAAGTTCAATTTTGACTTGGTCTGGTTTAAAAGTTTTTCGTACAGCGAACAAGGATGAAAGGTTCTTGTCTTGAAGGATGAACGTCTGGAGTATATACGATGAATTCTAATATATATCTATATCTACTAGAGTTGTGTACCTTATAAGGTGTCTCTTTACTTTAAGTCTACAGACTGGACTCTCTCTCTCTGTCTTTCTGCCTCTTTTCTATACAACTACAGTGGATTTAGCTTCACTTATTACTAATTGTTGTAGTTGTAGCTATAAGAAAGATTTTTTTGGAGTATAACTATATTATACGCACGAAGAATTCAACTATATAGGCAATTCCCTTAAAAAGGAGCTCTGGTTTCATGAAATACTATCTAGTATATATACCATACGTGGAGTAGTATATAGTACGCAAAGGAATTCTTGGTTGGTAAAAGAAGATTGATAATAATGATATAAATGTTCGTATGGTATGTATGAAGTGAACCAGTTAAATAGTTGTCGGAGAGTTGAGAGTTGATTCAATGTTCAACGAATATAATTCTTCGTCCAGTATTTATTGTAAGTATGTCTAAGGTATAGTATATACTGCTTTTTCTTCGATTCGATTAGATTGTGAGGAATGAATTGATTTGATTCAACAGTTTGTTGTTTGTTGTTATTCTTCTTCTGCAGGTAATTCTTCACTTGTAAATGTAACTTGTATATGTAACGTTGAAGTTGTAGGGGAGCATTAGTATATATTTTATAGGAGAGTAATATGTTATCAAAAATCAACTTGGTGCGTTGTGTAATGTAATCTAAAATGTAATTGTTCTAGTAATCTCTGCAAAGTATGTAGAGTTATCGCTTCAAGACGTGTAAACGTATATATTGGGTATAAAACCGATCAGTTTCCAGTTCTTCACTCTCACTTGTTAGGATTTTCCTATATATGTAAGGGAAACGTTATAGAGATGAGGGTTCTCCAGAGAGAGAGAAATTCACTTTGAAACTGCAAAAGTGGTGTTACACCTCCATTAGTTGATTTTACGATTTAAAAGGGCGGATTCTCGCGTATAGCAGTAATTTCTTGATTTATATTGTATTCCTGCATTTATAGTACACTGGCTTCGGCAAAGTCACTCAACAAACTACAAACGGAATTCTTCTAACGTATATGACGAAAACACCAGGAATTTCTAACGTGGTCTGGTCAATACTAAGAAACTTTTTGATTCTTTGAATTTTACCTGTTAAGGTCACTCTGTATTGTTTTATGCTATTTAACTCCAGCAATGACACAACTTCAATTCAGTCAGTCACGAAGACTAAGTTGGATGGACTATATAATATGTATGTGTTGATGTATATTTGTATATACCGTGAGAATTTGTATATATATTATTATGTTTTATATAATATTGTGTGTGTGTTGGGTTTCTCTGGACTTGTGTGTGTCTCTGGCTGGAGGAATTGTGCGTCCGTCCGTCCAAGAGACCGAGGAGGATGAGCTGCTTCGTCCGTTGAGGCTACAGGGCGACTAACGCCACCAGTTCACACAACAATCCTCTTATACTCTCTCATTCTTCATTCTCATGTACTTTTACTTACACACCAATAAGTACACATGGCTTTTACACGTTTACACACTGTAACGCACACAGAAACACAAACCATATGCATTTCACAGGCCCTACTGTGAGTCGACAGACTTTTTAACACATATTCAGCCTCAGATACACTAAAGATTACATGTACATTCATTTCTCATGTAAAACATGCAAATGTGCACAGACTTGTGTATTTAGTCATAACAGAATTCAGTAGGCAGTATATACAAATAGGCATTTGTCCTGTGTAAATAATGCCAAAGGAAGATAATGTAATTTTAAAGCAGGGTTTTCACAAAATTATTTTATTTGTATTTAATATAAAAAATAAGGACAGATTCTGTTTGTTCATGATTAAACTAAACATTTATTAGTTGACTCATATTTGCACATTACATGCCAGTAGCATGTAAACTATTGTTTTCAGTGTGAGTAATATTAACAATAAGTGTCATAGTTCCATATTCTGTTTAAATAAAAGGCATATAAAAAAGCGTTTGTTTTTGTCCTGGTTAATAAGCCTGAATACAGATATTAGTATGTAAAGTGTCATGTACGGATGTATCTGATAAATAACACAGAATTTCGTTTAGTCGGTGATTTATTGAAGGATTTAGCGATAATGTACAATACATACTTTAGATTTCGCACAGAATGTAAAGTTATTTACTTGTTTGGGCACACGGCTACCGTAAGTAGGTAACAAGCAAATCACGCCTTATGTAAACAGTATTCCATTTTTTGTCTGCGTTAATTTTTTCAATGAATTTTAAAGTTGTTCGTCGAATATGGCATTTATGGTTATGTCAATGAAATAATTTAATATCATCCACAGCTGGTTAATTTCTTGCGGTTACTTCATTTAAAAATGGCATTATTTCTGTCAAAATACCTAAATGTATATGCGTGGGCATAATTATTATATTTATATATCTCGGCAGTGTTTCACTACAGCACGGAAAGCGTAAAATTCCCACGGAGAAAGTTTAACCGTTGACACTGTCTACCGTGTGTCGTTAGTGGCTTTGCTGTTATGCAAGTTAAGGGTTGCAGGAACAAGGACAGGACTCACACAAAAGAGCCAGGAATGGAATGTGTACCTCTATACTACACCATCATATTTACTAACTCCCATAATAATATACGTATTATCTGTATAACAATTTAATAGTCAACCACCATTATAACTATTACATACGATATAATTCCTGTACCCTTTAAGGTACTCTTTACAAAATAAATCTTTATATATAACGCATAAGGTATAAACTTTGTAAATCATAAAGTACATATCTGTGTGCAATATTGTATAGGCATACGACACAATTTACATTCATTTTAGCTGCAGATGATGCTACATCTACGTAATATTGAAGAGAGAACGTGCTAGCTAAGTTTAAACGGAATATCTAACTATCACTATACAAGGACTTACTTTTAAGTCTCTTTCCTGTCAGCTGTATTGTATTGCTAAACATAACTATGTATATAACTCGTCGTATTCCTGAATATAAACTATAGTTTCCTTTAGGCGTTATACAAATCCTTCTTATACTCCTATGCAACATGCTGGTAAATCCTTTATAAAGGTTTCACATATAGGTTTCAAATTCTCAACGGTTTTCGTATACCTACCCTTCAAAGGGCATTTTTATACACGAAAGTTCTATGTAGGTACTTAAGATACCTATGTGATGGTAGATATAGGTATGTCAACGACAAAATAATCTAATATGTATGTCTGTTCCTCTATACTTAACTTACAGCATCTGGAATCTGGATATCATGTCAATACCTACTTCCAATACTACCAACTACCACAAACCAAATTTTCTTATTCAAGCCAAACCAAACCAAACCATAATATAATATTAGATCATGGTAGTCGTAGTAAGTAATATAGTAGCATGATACAATATATAGGGAATATTTCAGTATCTGTATATACACAGAATGTCCGCTATAAGTATATAAAAGCAGCGTGATTTTGAGCCGAGCACGAGATGTGAACTAAGCACAAAAACCTAAGACATCTCACAACATAACAGTTAAAAGCAGGAGCGACACCGACATTCAATCGACAAAGAAATCCGAAAGGACTCTGACATTCTTACATTCGTTAGTAGTTCACAGCTACATCCTGAGAACCAAAAACACGTACATAATAAGTGAATTAAGTCTTAACCCCAAAATATAAGAAAAACACTTTGTATAAAGAATCTTAGAAATATACAAGAAGAAATAGAATTACCATAAAGCTAAAGCTCCATATTAAATGAATGCATGAGAGAAGCATCTGTAAAGCACAACGTGATATTAATGCGCAGCAAAATATAATTTAATATTCTAATACTTATTACAATGTCTCACTTTGCCTCATAAATGATATACAAATGAATTAAAATGCAAACTGCATAATATAATTTTTTTTAAATAAATTTTATACGAGAGTTCAACGCTCTAAAACTGTCATAGTTTTTATCTGCCACATAAAACCCGAAGCTGCGATGCGATACAGATAGCACCCTGAATTTTTTAAACCTCTCTTTGCAAACACGAAAAGATTTTCAATTGAGTAAATTAAACATTTTAAAACAAACACGAAAGAGAGAGAGATATATATATAGTTATGTAAATAAAGTACCTCGCGTCCGTTCCAGATACATTGCGGTTTGAGAATGTAGGTAAATATAATATTTAATGTTGATAACATTGTCTCATCCTAAAAATATGCTCAATCTCATCCCTCTCATTTCATTTCATCCACTCACACGCGTTTAGCGTCATGTAAGCCCCCCGCATTAACTAAAATATTATGTGTGTGCACAACCGATAAGCTTTCTCTCAACCTGTAAAAAGTAAAAACCCGATTCATGTCATGTAGCTAATACAAACACTCTGGATTTAGTATTTGTTTAATTTTATACACCCATATCAAAATAATTCATCTTTTCAAACAAAACATTATACCTAAGACCTCACCATACATAAAAATTCATTCAGTTTTGCTGTTCGTGTCAGATTTAGTACTTGAAACATTTTTTATTTGGTATTAAGTCGGTAAACATAATTTATTAGTATAACATACATCTCTCAGGCCCAATTCACATTTATATGTGTCTTTGGCGGGTTTTCAAGTATTTATATATTTATAGTCTTTATGTACATATAATTTCATCATTCATGCAAAAATGATAAGAAAAGTTAATAAAAGAAAGAGATACAGAATACACAGCGCGTGTTTGAGTTAGACTGCGTAAGGCCTTGCATTCGTCTCTGCGGAAGAAGAATTCATGGGAATCGATGATTTTAGCAAAGTACAGAATTTTACACGATGGGAAAAGTATACAAAACTACGTGGGCACAAGCTACAAAATAATAAATGACAAACGAACCCACGAAATTTCTGTGAGACCGTCCTGTTCTATATACACTTAGCAGACTTATACACACAATACACGTCATACGTTTACATAATAATCATATAACATGGTTCTTTCAATGTATATGCATATAGAGAAATAGAACAACGACGAATTTCAACGACAGCAGTCAAGCCCAGTGTGTGAGAGAGTCCTATAACATTTTGGCCATGGGAGAACCTGAGAGAGAGAGAGAGACCCTCTATACACTATTCTGTTTTTCTGCTGTTTCTCTATTCACATGCATGCACCCTTTCTCAAATCCGGTCTCACTAGTAGTTTTGTATACTTGTACTTGTTCCACACACACATAGTCGATGCATCCTCTCTTTCTACTACTACGACTACATTCGGCTCTCACACAAATTCATTTCCTTTCCCGACGATGAGCAAACTACCAAACTGCCAAACCCAAGGAAACGATGCACTCTGCTGCGTGTACGGTGTAGTAGCAATAGAAATTGTTTGATGAGGATGAGACCGTTACACAAATGAATAATATGAAAAACAACTTCATTCCATATCATGAGACGATTTTCCTTCCAATCAAAACTCACATAGAAAAAAATTGTTTCCATTTGTGGCAGAGCTATATCAAACTGTGTAATCTCACAGGAACAAATAAGTTGGAAACGGTGAGAACATTCAAAAGAGCACTTGTACATGAAATTATTAAGACACTATTATATGATTGTGCCAATACATATATAACGTGTAATTATATACTCACCTATATAGCCTTATATAGCTGTGTTAATATTTTATTAGTTCACAAGTACAATTAAACATGTAAATTATTTTTACATATGAATAAAATCTAAAGTCTGGTGGTAAATAACGATGTAATTATGTTTCACTTGTATGTATGAATTATTGCAAGGATGTAATAACGATGACAGATTTTTTTACACTCTCATATTTATTTACTACTATGGAATGCCTTATGTGGTAATAAGTATGTGTAACTGGATGGAGTAAGTTCATTAGGTAAAAGAATATTTTTATCTGGAGCAGGGTGGAATGTGTTTAACTATATATATAATATGTCTATGGTAAATGACAGGAAGAGAAATTTTATCCGGGGTAGAATGACATAATACATGCCACATGAATGGATGTGTAAAAGTAACAAGAGAGTATAATTGTCAATAATTATTTTTGTCTCATGTAATTTGCAATGTATCTCTGTGAGAGTATGTGACTTGATATCTTTTATTGTATGGCATATAATGTCACAGAATTCTTTTATGCGTGTGTTATATAATCAAAAATGTATTTTCTAGAGTTCAATGCTAATGTGTGTATGAGTAATGGAGATATACATGGAATAAGTTGTACAAAATTGACATGAAGACAGACAGAGTAATAAGATAGTGTACATTTATTACTTGTAGGTATATAGCGTGTTACTTTATGGGAAGACTGTAATGAATGATACGTATGACGTATATATGCAAAAATAAAATGGCAAGCTATAGATATAAAATTCTGACATGCACTAACATGTTATACCTAATGCAAAGTTCATCACGATAAGAATGAGTGTCTTATATAGGGTAAGTGAATTTATTGTAATAGCGCGTTGTTGTGAGACGTTATATAAGAAAGAAAGAGTTTAGTGCAAAAAAACAAACAAATTCCCACGCTATATGTGATGTGATAACAGTTCGTATAGGAATAAAAGTCAGGATTATTATGTGGGCTAAAAGCTGAGAAGAATTTAATAAATTAATTGTCCTTGTAAATCATTTATGCAGTTCTTTTGTACGTTTAGGGTGTAGGAATAATGTAGACACGTATAGGTATAGAGAATAACGTGTACATTACATATAGACAAGTTGAGACGTCTCAAATTCACACAAGAAATTGTACGTGGCAAAGTAGCATGTAACAGTTGTATAGAATTAATGTCTAAAGTTATAAGTACCTACCTATATGGGTAGTTGTACACATATAGGGAATAATACTACAGAGAGTGGTACAGAATGTAGAATAATATTCTCAGCTATTAATATGCTTCATCATTGCAATTCACACGCTGGTGGATTTCTATTTTAGTGTATGTGCATGTTTGTGGCAGTAAATAAACACAATTGAAGGCTAATGATGGAATCTTATCTCTAGCAGTTTTTTCCGCTCCTTTTTCTGTTTTCTTTCCTCAATGACATTTTCTCATGCTTTTATTAGGCTCTACTACTACCGACTACCGACCAACTGTCGGAGTAAGCGATAATAATAATATTATGTGCATTTTTACAATTGCTTTCCTTCTTCTCACAAAAACAACTATTATAATACGCTATGGCTATTGTGTGCGGATTTATTACTTATCTATAATGTAATCTTGTTGTGGTGGCTGAAACTGCTAAACTAGTAATGCTTATATTATAGCACTGACACATTTGCCTGAGAAAGTAAACCGTGTGGTTTTAATGTATGTGGTGTACGTGTAATGTGTGGTACAAAACCATCAAGCGAAAACAAACGTTAACACATTGAAAGCCTAATATGAATTTATGCAAATCAACCACAAAAATATTTGCTGTACATTTTTTGGTAATGTTAATAAGCTTTTTATTTCAACATCAATGAATTATACAGGTAATCACCCAGATGTATAATTTACATAGTATTTTTCAAAAACGCTAACGTTGAAACGAATCATCGTTAAAATTTGGACACAACGTTTTTAGAGTTCATTGCGAAAAATAATTATTAAGTTTTTTTTAGTTATGAAAAGAAAATAAATATCAAAGGTAAGTATAAAGCAATTTTCTGAAATTAAGCGTTATAATTAAAATAGTTATTACACAGAGAAATGGACAAATAAAAATTAGATCTACTTATTATAAAGAATGGAATATTGTTTGTATTATATTGAAAATAACCGAATGGGTATATGAAACATTTTTTGTATAATAATTCTTAAGTGGATATTTTACGCGTTTTGTGTTTAGTGTATTGTTGATGATGTGAAGAAGTGTTTTTCTGTTCGTAGGTATTTGCGTTTAGTGGATTTGTGGGAAGGACGTTTTGGTTGGTACTCATGCTCATCATGACGATATTGGTCGTCGTTGATGTTCCATTCGTCTCACGAAACTCAACAAATCTGCTGAGATATTCCTGTGAGAAAATTTTCTTCCACAGGAAGAGCATAGGAGGGCTTAAGTATTTAGCCTTCACCAAGTTGGGACAATCTTTACGATTATTACGAGAGTGACCGACAGAAGAGCAACAATCACACTTGCTGAATAAAAGACTAAACAGAAGGCCAAAGGCCACCGTGGAAATGCAGGCAAGGGTCGAGTACCACACGTAAGAAATCGAAAAGAGCTGAATCAAAGGATCGTAGCTTTGATCTTTCCAATGAATAGGAACATGAGCAATAATATTACTATTATTCAGAAAAAGGTTAGAAGAGTGTTGCTCCATTGCTTCTTCCAACGTGGAACTGTCACCCTTGGTAAATAAAGTCGACGTGGATACGTTACTATAAAAATTATTTGTTGTGTCACACCCTGAAGTGGACAAAGACAGTTTTTGATCTGGCAATTGAACTTTGACAGCCGGTAAAATTGCTCCCACCACAATAAACACCATCAGAAAGAAATTAGCCATGACTCCAAGAAGCGAACCCTGAAAAATGTTGTTTTCAACGAACCCCGCATTAATTACAATCTTTTTCATGTTTTTTACCAACTAATTAATACAACGATGAATTACCTTGGAATTAGCCCACGGGAAAAACATTCCCAGCGTGAACACACCCAGCGAAGGACCAAGAATCATTCCGATTAACAAGTTCCACACCTGTAACAAGAATATCAAATCATGTAATGTTTTAAATAAGCACAAATGCAGCGTGTGCATGAATTTTAATGGAATTTGTCCAAGGAATCTGCTCATAGTAATTTTAGTGAATTTTAAATTTATTTTGTAACGTACAGGAACGAGATTTCCCATGTGCTCGGCTGCAAATACCAATGCATAGGAAATGAGTCCGAAAACTATGCAAACGACTTTGGATAAATTGGACAAACGTTCGTCTGAGGCTGACGGGTAGAATTTAACCAGGTAGTCGTACGTTATGATTGCAGCCACGGCATTTAATCCACTGCTGATTGTACTGCAAAGATTTATACACAAAAAATCAAGAAAAATGACATAAAAATGTAAAATTTGCCTATGGCACTTGTTTTTAACTAACTGTGAGTTATGTATATACTGTGTATAGACTGTGTATACAAAATACAGAGATTGGTTTGGGGGAAATCTGTTCACATAAGAAAGTAACGAGTGTAATATATTATGTGGGTAATAAGGCTGTATAGAAGAGGCAGCAGTTATGATTGAGTAGGTATTTTATTTACCTTAAGCTACCGCAAGTAATTCCAGCAACGAATAATCCAGGTAGTCCTGGTAGATCTCCCATAGTTTGCATTACGTACAAGGGCAACATTTGGTCAGAACTTTTAACTGCCTACAGTAAAACAAGTAAAAACTTTTTCTAATAGCGAGAACACTTTATTTCCTCTGTTCATAACATTATTATCTCTTGTAATTGTGGTTTATAGTACAAAGAGAAAAAACTTACTCCTGATAGCACTGGATCACAATCTGCATATTTGGCGTACAAAACGAATCCAGACAAGGTGCACAAACCAATTGTGAACGAAATTGCTATCATATTCATGAAAAGGGCTCTAAAAAACCAATAATAATAAATAATCACTTGATTAACCATTTTAAGTTCATATGTGATGATTTTTTGGGGAAAATTTTTTGTGAACTAAACCTTTTCACAGCAGCCATATCGGGCATGGAGAGGTAACGTTGCACTTGAGCTTGAGTTGCAGCAAACAAAGCCATGTACCAAAAATAGCCACCGATCATGGCAGTCCATACAGTGTGCCTCGTTCTAGGATCTACATCAAAACTGCATTTTTTCATTAATTTATTATTAAAAATTCTTAAGAACATTTTTCAATTTTACAAAAATATTTATTAGTAATTTTTAATTAAGGTCTTCAATTTTTCCTCAATTCTTTCGTCTCAAATTGCCTGTCTTAAAAAAAGATATTTTTTTTAAAGAAAAATAAAACTTGAGTAAAAACTTGGAATAAAACAAATATTAAAATTTTGTACTTAAAAAAATTGTTTCTTCCGCCAGCAGAAAGTTTATCCCAGACATTGGAAAATCCTCCGAGGTCGTAAACTCCCTTGAATCCAACTACGGACATTGAGACGAAAATTAAGAGAGCTTGAAAAGAGTCTGTCCACAGAACTGCCTTGAGACCACCCTGAAAAGTAAACAAGACTCATCACAGTAGTTAATAGGAATACAACAGCAGACGAAACTCGGTAGGTCTAATAACATTGTCGGTGGTATTCTTTTACAACTCTCAGTTTATACATTCGAGAGGAAATTACATTGTCAACAATGCTTGTTTGTGCAAGAATCATATTCTGGAAAATGTTGTAACAATAAATGAGAGAGAAAGGAAGGGAAACTTACAATACTCGAATAAAAAATACAAACGAGGAAAATCACTGCTGTAGAGATCCTTACGCTCATCCCCGTAACTAAATACATGGATAAAAAGAGAAATGCATTATACAAATAAACCTCTGAAACTCTAAACTTTATCTTTCTTAATTCTGACAAAAATAATATTTTTAGGATTTCATAGAATTTTGAGAGTTTTGAGATTATCTCACCTTGGTTTAAAGCTAAGGCTGGTCCATACACAACCACAGCCATGTAAATCATCTATAGAAATAAAAAGCAATAACATAAAGGTCAATTCATTTCATTCAGCAAGTTCGTTCACACGTTTTTAATAGACAAATCAAAGTTTTACGTCCTGAAGGAAAAAAAATGAAGGAATACATGGTTCACCCCAAACCAAATCTAATGTCTCTCATGTCTAATAATCCATATGATCCTTTATATTCAATTTGTATTGGTCTACCATTTATTGCAAAAAAGGTGTACTACATGTATGATCATATAAAACGTTTTTGTAGTAAGCATCAAATTTATATTAACCAAACAGTTTAAGTTTTCTAGTAGTATATGTATACCTATATGCATTTTAAACTTTCACATCACACTAAAAGAAGACATGCATGTACAAACCAATAAACTTAAAAAAGTCTCATACTTTTACAGGACGTACTAATATAATCAGTTTTTTTTTGCTTTTTCAAGTAATAGGTTAAGATTAAGATGTATACATTAAAAATCTATGCACTAATAATGGCGTAATGCATAAGATAGCAAGATATCATGCAATATCTTAATAATTTTTTATTTAATTGCGACAATAAGGAATTACCTAATAAAAGTATTAATAAATTTGAGCACTTACCCAATAGAGAATACCAAGCAATGAGGCAGTAATGCGAACACTACGATTAAATCTGTACTCCAAATACTAAACGAAATACAGAAATAGAATACAAATTTTTAGTGTCTCAGTTTAACTGCTATACTGAAAATAGAATTAGCATTTAAATCTGTTGCATATTAAAATGGAATAATAATCATTCATACAATAAAATAAAAATTAAATCAAATTGCCTCATACGCGGATCCAACTTGCAAGTTGAAATACACAGGAACATAAAAATAGGCTAATACAAATGTTAAAGGAATAAACGACAAGCTGAGAAGACTGTGTTGAGCCCCGTACAGATAAATCTCAGCTGGGTGACCCAAAAGTGTAATTGCTGATACAAAACTACAAAATAACCACACAGAAAAGATTACATCAAAATTTCCACTATTCTTTTCTTGATTTTTCAAAAAAAAAAATGAATAAAAATATTTTGTACACGAAAATAACAGTTTACCTGCAAAACAGAGACATGGCTACGGGGAAAGCTGACATTTTTCGATCCGCCATGAGATATTCTTCTGTAGATTTCATTTTTGTTCCAAAACACCCAAAAAATACCCCAATACCCGCAGAAATCGCAAGCACTGTTGAAAAAACTGCATATTCTTTCCAATCAAATTTATCCGAATAAGAATAGGCGGAAGAATGAACTGATCCATTAAGAATTTTATCCATTACTGTAGTCGTATCAATACTACCAGGAATATCTGTTGTTGTAATTAATTCTTCCATTGTTAACAAAAGTATCATTTACACCACACTTTACAAAATTTTCTACTATTCAGCAACCCCACTTTCAACACAAAAATTCACTTATTTTGTTAAAATGACTGCATAAGGCAGATTCATGTGTAAAAATATGACGGTAACAACGTTTGCACTACGCACTAGACTTGTTATATCAAAGGTGCATCTATCTCAACTAAAGATAAATAATAAATACTACGACTAAAACTTTAATTCTTAAAACAATCGAGAATCTCTATCTAGTCTCATTCCTTGTATAGCAATCCAATATAAATGTTAAATAAATACCATTTAACAGCAAATGCACATACATATAAGAAAGTAACCAGACCAGCCGGTATTTAAGTATTTAGCTGGCACTTATATCCCCTGCTACTTTACACCTCGATAACACACGCACAAGTAAGAACGATATAGAAAGTACATTAAGTGATATTTTATATGAAGTTGATTTTACGATGGTATTGAACTGACAAAACAAGATTTACTTTACCAATTTCCTTTATATTATACAAACACAGACATAAAAGATGAAATCCAATGTAACAGTTAAGGATGATCTCTTATATCAAAAGTCAAAAGTCTAGATTGATCTTTGAACCTGTCTGCTGGCTATGTCTTCCATTTGACACTGATGGTGCAAACAAAAATGGGAAATCTTAAACCAGTGAAATATTATAATGTACACAAGAAGGAAGAAACAATTTCGTTATGAATGGATTGCCTGGCTGTTATGGTGTCTCTACTGTATGCAACAGTATTAAATTGTATTAGTTTGTTTCATTAAGTTATGAAAGAAAAATTAACATTTGTGTGTATTTCGTAATGTTGCCGCGACAGAGACTTTTACAGTAGACAGGCAACGTTAAAAATAATTAACGATGATAAATAAGGAAAAGTGCATTAATACTATTTACATGAAACATTCGACTGAATGCTTAATTAATAAGATAATAAGATACGATAATGCGCTAAATATAATTTTCCTAATGTATGTCCTTCCTGGTAGGTATGTTGGCACAATACCATATTTGTAGCTGGATTTGCAAGTTGAGTTTCACTATTAAATGAATTTTTCATGTAATTCTGGGCCATTGTTATGGAAAGTCAATGAAAGCACGCAATGTGTGGAATAAAATAGAAACGCATGCATATATAAATTTCTATATTATCTACTGTATTTTACATAATGTTATGAAAAGATTGTGAATAACGTATTCCTAAATTGAATAGTTTGGCTACAGTTTTAAGTCAAGGTGAATTTTTTGTTTAAAAAGAATGAAATGACATCTCACTGTCATAGTCGTGATTCGTGAATGTGAATGAGTGACGTGCATGAGCACGAATAAGCAAAAAATATTACCCCTAAATATTTTCTTTACGCAAGAAAATTCTCCAGTGTGACTTCTGGACTATCTGGACTAACATTAAATACTATGTACAAATTCTACATTTGTAATAGAAATAGACCATGATCAATGTAATATACAATAGTAATAATTATACGCAATAAATAAGATACATTTCATTAACTGTATTTCTGTATAAGAAGTAGGAGAGATCTAAATAAAGGTTATGATCATATGACCCTTTAATTATTTATTTGATACAGGGCGAATACTTAATATATAACATTATTGTGACAGAAATCACTCTAACATAAAATATAAATGTAAGCAAAATGGGTAAACACGGATTGCCCTTTATGTTTAATAGGTTAACATAATATAATAAACAAATTATCAACCATAATACTTTCCGGTATGAAATTACTGAACTCGCTTTGAAGTGTGTGTGGCATAAATTAGGTAGGAGTTTTATATAGATTAGCGATGCAAGCAACAATAAAAATAATTTTGTCGTATCATATTGTCCATATTAATGTGTCGCTTTCATATCTACTTATACATATAGATACCAATTATTTACCAATAAAGTAGCTAACTCATCTTCCTGGTTAGGTTAGGTTAGTCTCGTCTGGTTAGCAATACAGTCTGAATCTCAACTTGTAAGTCGCAGGCGAAGTCTAGTCAGTAGTGGTCTCAGTCTCAGTAGTAGTCAGTAGAGAGACAAAAACAGAGTGAACAAAACAGAACGAATGAACGAACTGTCTCATTCACAATGACTCAATGACAGTCTGATTCTCTGTATAGCTGTAGCTTTTAGGTCATTATTATATTGGTAAGACAGTACGACTATTTACTATTTAGGGGGAATATGAAACATGGAGAACTATTTGGCTTTTAGTTTTAGTTGTAAACTTTTGTCCTTCAAAGAAAGCGTGAGACAGTTTCCTAAACTATTTTGTCAGGCTACAATACAGACAGATAATGCATCATATTATTACATCAATCGTAATCCGTATGTTATATCATAATCATGAAATAGTTTATAATGTCATAATTTATAAACCTATGCATGGTTTGTAAATCCTAGTTTATAAATTAGTAAGCCCTTTAAACACAAATACATAACTGAGCAATTTTTTAGTTATTAGGAAATCTTTAGGCAATATAATCTACTTTGAGCCGGGAATTCGTTTCTCCTTGTACATATACTAATTAATAGAATTATTGTATATAATATATCTCTGATTCTGACTACGATGCTATACTGATTTTACCTTAGTAAAGTCATATCCCTTGTATTTTGATATTAGGAAGGACAGAGACATGTCTGGTATCACTAACCGTATTTAGTAATATTACAAAACTAAAAATATTCATCTCATTAATTCATGCATGTGCATCTTTGATGTAACTATTCATTTATACTACCAACCTAACCTCAATTATGCAAAGGGTTTATCAAGAGATTTGAATTGGCAAAACGTACAATGCACATACATAAAATACATACAAACAAGTAAAAGTATCTAGAAAATGGAATATCAATTTGAATGAACCGACAAATATTTCTGTTCGTGGGAGTCCATTGGATTTCGCTTGAGTGCTCGATTTGAGGTCTCGAAGTCAAAATTCCTTTATATTAATGTTTCTTGGAATTAGAAAAGCAGATTGTAGAGCAAGTTGACTTGTAAAAATGTAATAACAATGATTGTGGTGTTGGTGGTGAAGCGACTAACTAGCTTTGAGAGTAAAGTTCTAGTTGAAGTTGAATCCTTTGAATCGCATGTCCTTTCTGCGAGAATGAGAATGAACGATGCAACAAAGTAGACCAAGCCACAAAAACAACACAGATGTATTATATATTATATAGTAACAAAGTATACACGTAGAATATTATTCTAACTACATAACAAGCCGAGCAGAGATTGATTGACGTTTTCAGATTGCATGAGCAATTAGACTATTGTTTTCTGCAGACCCAAGATAACAAAACTTGTCACGATGTTAATTTTTACAGCCGAGATTTAGGTAGGTACTTCACAAACTGACATGACGTTGCCAACAAAGACTTGCAGTGAAAAACGGTAAGTAAAATCCCATATAATGTTACAATTAAAGTAATGATGATAATAAATGACAAGGAAAAATAATTCCAACAGCAACTAGCGTAAATGACAGCCGGGAGAGAAGTTGCGCCATTATATTAAGAAAAATCACGGATGAATGAATGAAAACAAAACAAAAAAGGCATTTTTTACAATAATTAACTTCACACATTCTTTTGGTTGTTCTGTATTGTAAAAACACTAAACAGCTATGAGTTACAGTATAAAGTTGTCGTTATCACATTGCAAATATTATTACCAGCTACAAATTCGCTGGAAGAGACAGAAAAATTCTTGCAAAATAATTTGGTTAACGAATTAAGGAAGCTGTCCGGTATACTTGAGAAATTGGAGACCGGCAAGTGCACTTTGGAATCCGCCGTTGTAGTCCGTTGCAACTTCGTTGTGAATAAAATCGTTTCTATCGTCCACGTAGTGATCTTCGCCATCAGGGCCTCCTACTAAAGCTCCATACAAGATTTGGTGATTTGCTCCAGGATTATTCATTCCACTGTTCCAATCGCAAATGTCCGGGAGACTGGGGCAAGAGCTTCCTCGATGATGAGGCTTCTCCGGACGAATATCGCCATAACCACAAACATAACTACGACCTGTCGAACCAAGAATGTAATGAATTTGCTCCTTGGCGAAAGTCCGGTATTTTAATGCGTTGATTCCAGCGTCTGCAGCCTGAAGACAAATAAACGCACAATTGCTGACGTGACGAAGAGATCCCCACATTGAAATGTACGCCATGCCTTTAGGAGAACGGGGAATGTCGTCCACAATGTAATCACAGAATGCGGCTGCTTCGTCTTTGTACTTTTGTTCATCAGTAATTTTTGCAAGCAAAACCTGAAATCAAAAACGTGTTTGTTTAGTACCATTGTGAGATAAACGAGGAAAGTCAATCAAGTATTAAAATCAATTGAATTAATATTTAGAAAAAAGATTCAATTAATTACGAATGATTGAAAAGATAATTGTCAAATGATTAAAAGGATTTTACATGAAGTCCAGCTTTTTTGTCATCCCAGCTGAATTCCAATGGTTTCTCATCCAAACCGAATTCTAGGAAATGTGCTTCAACATCCTGTAAATATTTCGGGTCGTTTGTTGCACGATAAAGCCAAGCTGCTGCCCAACCTAATTCGTCACCGAATCCGGACCAGGAGCTGCCAAATAAAAAATATCATATAATCACAATTTTTGACGAAAAACGGTATTTTCCGTACATTTGTTAATTGACTTACTCGTAGAATCCACCAGCGGGAATTGCATCAGTGTATTTTCCCCGGTAGTTATTAGCAAAGTCGTATAGTTCTTTAGCATGACGAAGCAATTCTTCTGCGTAGACAGGATCCGATCTTCGAAAAACTAACGAGCCAGAAGCAAAGGCAGCAGCAGTTTCCCCAGCTAAATCCGATCCTGGAAGTTGAGTTGTGATTTTCCATGAAGGTCTCGGACCATGTGGCCATTCTTCTGGACGTCCCCAGAAACTGTGATCTTGACTATTTAAATAAAAGTGTATTTTTCATATCATTCACTCTGTCCACGAGTTCAGAATTTCATCTAACAAACATTGACACAATACAACCCGACAATTTTTTACGTTATTATTTCTTACTTTCCATCACCAACTTGTCCGTAAAATTCATTAGGAGTGGGATGAGCCTTTATGAAATAGTCCAATGACCAACGAACCGCTTTACGGGCATTTTCAAGTTCTAGGGCTGAATTGTACCCTTCTTCATAGTCAAAAAGACCCCAGTTCAAAATCGTCGTGAAGGATGCCATCGGGAAACCGAATTTAACGTGATCTCCGGCTACAAAAAATATTATTAACTTTTACTACACAGTTTTTTACATTTTAATTTGCGTAAATATTTTTTGTAATTTTACCGTCAAAATATCCTCCCGTGAGATCAAGACCGTTATCTTGTCCATCGTCCAGGAATGTATCATTACGCCAAGGAATTCTATTATCGGCTGGAAGTCTTCCACATCTTTGTGCTTCATAGAATTCCAATGAGTAGCCAATGACTTCTCCATAGTCGTATGTGCCAGGAGGACCTGGAGGTCTTGTTGGACGTGGAGTTGTCGTTGGAGGAGGTGCGTAACCTAAAATATATTTGCACGTAAATTTATATTTTCATTTCTTTCATTCCTAAATTACAAATGAGTTTGAAAATATAATTAACCTGTGTCTACATCTTCTCCATTAAAAATAGCCGTTTGTAGTTGAGGACGGCTGCCTCCGTAAGCCACCTGGAAACGAATCTCATATTCCCCAATAGGAGCAGATCCTTCGCCAGGTCTGTTCACAATCACGTAATCTCTTTTGTCGGTGCTGCTTTCAATATTTCCTGTGTAAACCTGTAAGACAACAAAAAATATTCTTTAACCTTATTTTGAAATCGCAATAATATTGTAAAAATTTAATTTGGTTTATTTTTTTTACTTGGAGATCGTTTAAAACTCTGTCGAAATAAAATTCACAGCGCCATTCTGAAATGGGCGAAGAAAGAGGAACAAAGAGAGTGGCACCCCATCCTCCAGGAAATTCGTTTGTAACTTCTAGACGACCAAAAGCCAGGTCACTAAAAGCTAAAGTACATAATAAAAGTACAAACATTTTAATTATTGAAATCTACAACTAACAGGGAAACAATACACTGTCAACTGCGAATTTGCGAAATAAGTACGAATCATACCTGCTATTTATATAAAAATTGGCAAACAAACAACTTGAAACACACCTCTGACAGTCCAGTGTAGTTACAACTGGCTATCTGGGTTTCTGCCGGGTCAAGGGAGTATCTAGGATTTCGAAATGGGAAGATCGTGCTGCTGGGTGGCTCGAGAAAGCCAAAAAATTCGGCCCTCAGCGCAAATTTTCCAAATAATAATTTTTGAGAAATATTTTTACGGAATTTGCGGGGAGGGGAGCTGAAGTCCGGTGAGAACATGCGTAGATACTCCCATGCTAAGTGTAATAACATTATTTTGTTATTTTTTCTACTGTGTGGTTAAAATTAAGTAAAATTATTTTATATAAGCCGTTATCTTATCTTATCCATATAAATGATTGACAAAGTAGTCAAATGTCACATTATGTAACTAATTGCAAACATTTCTCTTTAATATAATTTTACATAATGGTAACAATAATAATTTCCTCTTAAGTACAGGTAGATATTGGCAATTTAATGATGCATTAAATCACAATCGAGAGATTAACGTGCTTGATTAGCATGACACTACATTTTTAATGTGCCTACTCCAATTATTTCTGAGTTATTGATCGACTGTCAACTTTTAATCATCTACTGCCGGGGAAAAATCAATCACATTCACTTGCCTACCATTACTCATGCTTGAATCATCTTTTTACACAAATTAGAATAAATTTACAACACATAAGTACATATATAAAAGTAGCACATTTATAATTGCTTATAATGTATCTGTATAAATCAATTTATAGATAATTACATATAATTAATGTTATATAATATTACCTAATATATATCGAATGTATGTAAAACAAAGTTAATAACACTGATTTGAAATCTATTTATGTATGTATAGATTTTAGCATAAAAATTACGTAAATTATATTTTAACACAATTTCGTACTCACTACTCTATTTGAAAAAATTCCTTAAGTATAGTTTACTAACAATGGACATAAAAAATCGGTAAAAATCTTTATTGGATATTAGTTGGTAACTGGGCTTTAATTTTGGATCCAAGCCAGTTGAGACCATTCTTGGTCTTGTCAGCCAGGCCTGTTATTCCCAAGGTGTCCATTGGCGAATTCCAGTTATCCCTTGATGTCCAAGTGTCCCAATGTCTGCTTAAGACATCTTGTCCCTCATTCTTTATTCGAATTAAGTCATCTCCCATTTTTGGGATGTCGTCACCCAAACTGCTGGGGAAAATGTTATCGAACCATCCCGGTAACGGTGCGGATTTAGCTGGGGCCCACATGCATAGTAAGGCCAATCTGCAGAAATAAAAATTCATTTTCAAGAAAATCAAATAATTGTTTTTATTTCTTATTTGTACCTTGTGATTTGCTATTACACTATGGGAAATATTTTGGAGTATGTATTTAATCTCTAAAGAAATAACTGCGTTCAGCTACAATAAGTATGTACTAAATATTTCAAACTTACAAAATGGAGACCCAAGTGTTCGTCTTCATTTTAATACTTCTTTTTAATTTTCAAATTAAGTTGGTTTCAATTTTCTTGTAGCGTGTAACGTTATAAAAATAAATGTTCGTCTTGCAACAGTTTGTAAGAAATTGATTTGATTTATCAATTTGCTTTCATTTGCGACGACTCACTGTGTAATTTTGCTGTAATGTTGACCGAGCCAGATCAATGTTATCTTATATTCTCTTTTATATACGGTCATTTTCTAGGAGTTTATTTACTATTAGTCATGCATGCAACATCAGGAACTGGCTTTAGGCCAAGTTTTCAGATAAGTTTATAATGTACTTGTATTAAAACCTATATACTGCAACAAAGTAGTAAATAAAGTGAACTGTTTCATCGAAGGAAAAAATTATTTTCTTTATTTGTTCTCGGTATAAGTATTTTTCGATGACTAACTTGGTGTATAAGGCCATTCATCTCATACCTAGGAAAATATGAATCAACAAGCTTTTAAATAACAACTGAGTACAGTTTTAACTACAAATCAATCACATTATTTTATTTCCCAATATTTGAATAATTTTCAAATATTTACAATAATATTTCGAAACTTTAACAAGACAATGCATATATATGTACCATCCAAAATTTAGAATAAATTAGCGATGAAATATAAATAACATGCATGCTAATTCACACAATGCAATGCTAATTCACACAATGCACAAATATTATTATTGTATCTAACAGTCCAGAGTGGATACCTATATAATATATTTCTTGCAGTCTAAATTCTAAAATCGGATCGGGTGAACTGAATGTGAGACTATTATGTAGTAAATGTAGTAAGAGTAACTGTGTACTGTGTGTATAAAATCGAGACGAGTAAAATTCATAATAATAATATGCAGTTACTATTTATTTTACACAACACAGTATCTGTGGTAGAAGGAAAGCATTTCATGCTCACACAATCTCACATTATTTTGTGTTGTCATAAAAAATTTAATGCATATAAATAAGATGTTGTTTGTTTTGTTAGTATCTTTACTTTACATGTAAATACTTTACATTTGTATATTGCAGCAAGTAGCTAAATAAAATGTGTGTGTTTAATAAATTGGTTACACTAAACATTAAACAATGTTGATTCTACCTTATTTACTATAAAGTAAAAGATAGGAATTACAATTAGTCTTGCATTACTAGGTTTTGTTTCTCACACTAATTAGAAGTACTTATATCGGCTTATTTCCAAGGACGTATCTACATGTGGGCTTACAGGGCTTGGACCCCTTCCCAGATTCCGATAAAATGCCCTTCCTTATATCATATATCGAAAATATTATTTATGCGAACATATCGGGCTTCTATAGACTTCAATATTATTTTGTTTAAATGTTTCAAATGTATTTTAAATCATCATTGCATGCATAAATGCGTGTCACAGAAAAAGAGTACATTGTCTCCGTATGTAAAATTATTCTAAGAATTATTTACGTGAGACCAAAACTTGATGTATGGATTCATTTATTTATAGATGACTCAAATGTACATCTTCTTTCTTCATGTTGTGCAAAGTACACGAGTCACCAAGCCACACGTCTCATCTCACATCTTCATATCTGGACTCTGGACACTCTCGACCGCAGTAACATTTCTTTTGGCGAACGACTGCACTCCACTGGCTAGTGGCTACTCTCATCGAATGAATTTTGTGTACATTAAATCGGTTTATAGTACATCATCTCATCTCATACATTTTTTGAGTGAGTTGAGAGGTTATATAAATGAATTATTATTTTTAACTTAAGTAAGCGAGAATCAACGAGGATATCTTTCTGAGTACATCAAGTTTAACTTTAGCAAGATATTTAAATCGATATATGAAACTATAGGTATATATTATAACAAATCCTTTGCTTTGAAATTATTTCTCATTTAAATTGACACAACGAAATAAAAATTACATGTTCGTTAATTAATTCACGTGTCTATTTGTATAGACACAGTATGAGAATATCAGATTTGTTTTCTACAAGTTAAGTCATTTTGTTTTGGTGTACAAAATAACTGAAAAAACTGCTGCGTAGAATTGAATGTAAATAAGTCATTTTTTCATAATCATAATAAATCATTTCAAGATGATCACACAACGTACAGAGTTACTTTATGCGTTGATATTTCATTTCTCAAAATAAAATACGAGTACTTTTAAACTATTTATTTTTATAAAAGATAAATTCCAATTACCTTGAATTAAAGTTATCTGCTTGATGAATGACGAATAAGTTTCTTTTATCAATGTCTCAGAAACCAAATAAAATACTTGAAACAATAAGAAGAAATTCATGTCAATATCATATACAGAGTTATATTTTTTGTCAATTTTTTTCTTCAGTATAATATTTATGTGACATGTGAATTTATGTGACATGTGAATAACCTCCACTGATTACCAATACATGTACTAATAAACCGGTCAACACCGGGGTGTAGCGAAACAACGACGTTACATAATATTTAAATGTATGGAGACTTAAAATCAAACTATTGACTTATTTCTTAGTCTGTAAAGATATAATACACTGACTGTTAGTCGACGACTTTGTACGAGAAAATCTTTTTGAAAACTTCATTTGACTTTCGTATGAAAATTTACATTTGAACTGTTCATATGCATTGATATTACGTATCGTCTCTTTTATATGGCAGAAATACTTACAAGCCTGGTACTTACACCACGACACATTGATTGGGTCAAAGGTCATGAAGAATGTGACCGATTAACCCCATCTTCGAACTTAACCTCACATTAGACCACAATAGTATGTGTAGCAAATTTGAAGTGTTTAGCTCAAACCGTTCTTGAGTTATCGTGCTTACGGACGGACAGACAGACGGACAGACAGACAGACATACAGACGGACACACGGACAGGGCGAAATTATACAAACAACTTCGTTGTTTAATAAATAAAAAACAAAGTTTACTACTTAACTGGAAAGCACTTTCATGCTTTTGCGTAAAATACTACCTACTTTCGCAAAAAACAGGCATCAACAATAACTTAAAGCAGAACATTAAGTAATAATTTATCATTACTTAAATCAAGTTACATTATTGCTTAAAAAACTATTTACATTTACTAAGTCACAAAACATCCGCATGATTGATGTTTTGCTTACGTGCCTAATAAAGAGTCAGAGTTGATTTTGCTGATGGTACCATAAATTAAACTGAGATGTAAAATCAGTGCCGATTTTGCTGAGTAAGAAAATGGACATTGGTTCCCAGCCATAACAGCATGCCCTTATGCCCTTCTTCGTCTCTTTACGCTTTCAATTTAAATTGCTATGTTAACTACTGCAGTGTCGTACATGATGTCTTCAGTCTGTAATTTCCGAAACACTATACAGACTATAATCATAATGTTTTATTTTTATCACCAAATCATGCTCAAGCCAAGATGAATAAATTACAATTTTGGTTGTAATTACCACTACCCGTGTTATATTTAGGCATTTCATTGTAACCTGCATGCAGTAATGATGAATTTTTATGCGTTTTCATGTAAAACAAATGAGCCTTTTCATTTACTACAAAGGTATTTCAAAAATCAATGTAAATTGTTCCAAGAGAGAGAGAGAGATTTAATTTTATTGAACTAACCGTCAAATGACGCGATATTTTGAACATAATTAATTTAAGGCATTAAAAACGATTCTCAAAAAAAGTAATCCTCTCAGAAAGGATGAATCGTGGGCCGGTTGTTCTACCGACGTTAGAGTTCTCTTCTCTAGCTTAGGTATTACAATTCATGGCCTTTAATCGACAAAGAATAAAAAAAATAAAAAATTAAAATACGTGTCAGGTTATTTATTTAAGTACGGATACGGAATGAATGATTCGTGTACGTAGAAAAAGTTGCACTAGGAATGAAAAAGCGACTTTTTTGGTTTCTGGTTCGTGCAAAGTACAGAGGTTAATCTGTTAGTAATTCTTTCTATTGAAAGTTCAGGCTTGAAAAAAGAAATGAAAGATTAAAAAACTAAAATTATTATGAAAATGCTATACATTGAGTAGCAACATCTTTAGTAGGACCATAGTTCACGTTCATTTGAAAAGCAATTATCTGAACACACTTATAAAAGTAGAAACACGTAATGTTCTACGTGGAAAGTATAAGTGACCTGACAAATTGAGAAGCAGAGGAAATTAGAAAACTCAACGAATCTTACCCAGCAATCAATTTAATTGTAAGTACATACAGAGTTAGGATCCTGAGTCTTGACTTCTACAATTTTTTCCTGTCTAAAATGATTTTATTAATGCAAGAAAAGTCCATTCAGCTAAATATACAATATCGTCATTATATAATAGTAACATTATGAATTATTATGTGGGGGTTGTCGTAAGTAATGCTGTACCTACAACTACATAGATATGATAATAAGCGACAAGCAGGCGCGTAACTATAGAATTGCCATTTGGGGGTGTCACCCGGCCATTTGAAAGATGTAAATCGAAAAATTTGATCAGAACTGAGGCTAAAATCGACCAGAAACGCATTCGAGAAAAATTTGACTACTTTTTGTCATTTTGGAGCAAATTTTCAAATTTTGTGTTTGTTTTTAGAAATAATATATTTTATCTAGTGTAAGTTCCGATAATTTGGGAGGTGGGTGCCCGGGCACCCCTCTAGATACGCCCTTTTGGCGACAAGCGATATATAGCAATTCCAATTCAAATTAAACGGTTAAATATTATAAAAAATAAAATAATCGTGCATGGCATCGAATCAGGTCGGGTCACACACCAATCTACACCAGTCAAATCAAATTAAGTATTTGCGTCATCATCGTCCTCAAATTAACACCATTATGCACCACGGACAATTAAACGCGTATCATTATAATTGCTTCCCATTATAATTTATGAATTTACAATCAACACAACCAGAGTCGCATGCGTTATTAAACATGATTTTTACAACAATTTTGTCTCTGGAGCAATTTGGAGCCAATGTCTCGTCCAAGATAAATTCAAAAAAATGCATATAATAAAGTTTTACCACCAACCACACTTATATCAACAATATTGGAATTTTATGGATATAATTTGTATGGGCTTTATAGAGACGTACCGATATTAAGAACAAGTATTTATATAGAACAATTAATTTTTAAGATATTGAAATCAAATCATTTTGCCACATTATGCATTATAAGGATCCATATGAATTTATATGAAGAATATTTAGAGCTTCCTGGATATTTTTTATTATTTAACGTGCATTTTTATTTTCACACTTGCTGTGCCAACCTTGCAAATTGATGGCATTGCGAATTCGTACATTGTCAGATAATTAAAGAGAGTTCATCCATGATATTATTCGGGGTCGGGACAATGTGACTCTCTGGACGTTTACCAAAATACTCACTTGTGAACGTGATTTGCATGTGATTCGTTATAATATTATAGACACTTTTGAACAGGCCTTAAATTTCCTTGAATCAAACTTGTGGTAAACAACTGTGTAATGGGCAATTACCGGGTCATTCATATTCTGCAGAATTACATTTACTGCATTCACTTGATAGTACAAGATAATTATTTCTCGCAAAATAAATACATCTACTCATAGTATGGCAACCCAAATCCAAACGAATGGCAATAGAAATAAAGCTTGGTAAATCTTTTTAGATAAGTAATAGCTGATAAAAGATACCACAATTGTTACGATTCCTAAATAACGTAAGATTTTTCAAATTAAAGCTTATTTTCAAGTATTAATATTACCTAATTGTAATTTTAGAAGATTCGAAATGACGAGAATCCTCTGGCTGTGCCGAATTCGTAGCGACCATGGCAAACTTTCATTATTTGTGTAAAATGGCATTATATGGATTTTCTTTGCTATTGCTAATTTGAGATCTGCGGTTTGCTTTGCATTTCAAAATCGCGTTACTTCCTTCAACTGCAGTTTCATCTTTCATCGGCTCTTTGAAGCTTGGTGCTTCTGCACCAAGCACACAAACACTCACAAACATTATTGCTTTCAAATTCGGTTTTAAATTTTTATTCACAAATTGAAAAAATCATTTTCAAATATATTTCCTTGAGTTTCTGTATTATGATTAATATATCCGTATAGTAATGTCAAAAATTACTTTGATTTGAGACAGCTTCTAATCTCTAAAACTGCACGGTCACTTAACCTTAATAATAATTTAATGTGCAGCGATGAATTAAATTATTTGCAAATCTGCATATGTTCACGATTAAATCATGATTGTGCCGGACACAGATATTTCATTTATATAAGTATATTATATGTATATTATAATATGCGTGATTGAGATGTACACTGTCTCTATGTGCAAGTGTTTATCTCAAAAACCTTATATGAAGCATGCATTTATGACGAGTGAAAAAATACTACAAATGTTAGCTGTGTATGTAAAAAGTTCACACCGAGACAAACAAAGTGCTTCAAGACTCTCAAAGAGTCAACTCGTGTGTCAAGGAGCGAAAGGTTAAGCATTATTAAATCATTAAGAAAACTAACGCAGCACATTTTCAGCTACTCGATAAGATATGACTATGACACTGTAGCATTACTTACAACTTTTGCACTTATACTTATATCATTATGTTAATAAGAATATCATTATGTTATAAGAACTTGCATATTCATACGTTTACGTCAACGTAGTTATAAAAGAATTAGATCTGATATTTATAAGTCTCAGTTTCATTCCTGTAATGCAACGGATAATTCCTCAACGTTTTTTTACAATTCAATTTTGCTTCCTAGCAAAAACAAGCACAATAGTATAAAAACATTATTTTGGATAAAAACAGAAATTTTGAAACAAATCCAAAATGATCTGTTTTCGCAGTTTTGTTAATATTTACACTATTTTAGTTTTAATTTTTGTGGTGGCCTTACCGGGAGTTTACTCGTCCCCTGTGATAAAACCTGACATGAAAGTCCAGTTGTGCGGAACAAGATTGAAGGAAGCTTTATTATTTAGTTGCAGACTTTACCCACAAGGTCCCCCTTCTTCAAATCAGTTCTCCACTTTCGAAAACGGGTAAATGAATATCTAAACAAGTTTTACATTCACCTATTGCTTAAATAATTCATTTCTCTTAAAATCGGTCAATATTCTTGATAGCATTAATTACCATGAATGTTTCCTCATACAAAAGAGGTGACATTTTCTTTTGCTGAATAATATTGCACATAATATTTTATTTTCTCTATTTTGGTAATATATTTTTGACATTCTCTTACTCAACTTCTCTTTACCGAATTTGTCTAGATTTCCGACAATTTTTTTAAATGTGCCAATTAGTTCATATAAACTTTTAGCATTTTTCTTTTAGCCTTTGAATTTTACCTGAATATTTTCTGGTCATCTATGTCAATCTTTTTGTTGAGTTTTAAAAGACCAAGTATGTACTTGGTTGTAAAATGGAAGAAAATGGAAAAGCGAAAGTTTTAACTATTTTATTACAAAATTCATTTATCTACAATTTTCATCCCCTTATTTTCTTGCAGAAGAGATCTTCCATTGGATGTACTCAGAAAATGTTGCTCATCTGTATGCAGTATCAGTGATTTAAGGAGATTTTGCCCGTAAGATCTTTTTCTAGTAATAAATTATTGTGTTTAAATTTGACTACTGAGAGAGAAATTTCATTTATTTATATGAAACACCGTCACAAACTTTTGTGATTGCTAATTGACACG
>JABASD010001668.1:0-36422 GCA_019776165.1 Pogonognathellus flavescens
CGTAATACAGAAATGAAAATTTCCCAAAACGGAGTATGAAAATGAATGGGAAAATAAACCACTTATTCCGTAGGGGGAGGTAGCTGCAGCTATCGAATAGTCAACCACAGAAAGTAGACTGAAATCAAAGTGCTTTGGATGTGGGCTTGTGTAAAAGCATCGCCTAAATTATAAATTGTACTGTGTGTGATTTCATTACTTTTGCTAATAATAATATGCGCCTGTATCTTAATCGATATCAAATGGGTAAACTGTGATGAAATGGAATGATCATTTTGAGCGTTGGTGTTCGCCTTTCGTTACTAAAAAGTATGTAATGCAAAAAGAATGGTTTCCTACAAAGATTAAAATTTCGCCACATGAATTTAGCACGACATGTTACGTTTAGTCACGTTGTAGCGCGGTGATGTGATGCGGACACAAACAAGTATTACAATAGAAATCGTTTTTATATTTAAACTGTGATATTGGTATTTGTACAATTGTAGCCCTTAAGTGATTTTGGCTGGGACTGCTTAAGTAATAACGTGTAAAAATGATTTACAATTACGTCTTTGGGATATTCATCTTAAACTAATGACAGTTTGGTCAGCAGGAGCTAAAATTAATGCAAGTAGAACAAATGCCGATGTCATAGTTTGTTTATGATGATGATGTTGTTGTCTCAAGTAAAACTTAATGGCTTAACTTTTCACAAAAATACCTCCCACTGCCCCACTCTCTTAGCAGACTCTCTTAGAGCTGACTCTTTTACACTGTGTATTTATGCGTACTATAATAGAGAGGGGCTGAGGTAACAAAACATCATAATATTAGATTCGAGCATAGTACAATCATCATAAATAATGCATTATTAGTAATTCATACATTAAAATGATTATTACATACCTCATCCGTATTGTATGCCTGTACAATGTTAATAATAATAATAATAATACTTGTTTGTATGCATAGATACTTTCATTTCCTTCTTCTGCACTTTAAATACATAGCTTATTCACGTTTAGTTGCCTGTGTGGATTGTGCAGTGGATGACGCTCGATGAGAGGATGGAAAGGATGTGATGCAAGAGTAACACTTTTTATATATTCTTTCCTAATTAATGAGCAACCAGATTCTTTTCTGTTATGGGTCCTTCAGTTTGCATCATGCTTTTATCAGCACTCCCTCCATCAATTAATAACCTCTTGTACAAATAAACGTTTAGTATAGTGTCTAAAGTGTCTATATTTGAGAATTTCGAAAAAAACAGTTTCGAGTTTTTCAACTCTGAGATGACAAATTCGTGTAAGTGGGCAAAGCACTAATGTGAATTTGTCAAGTCCATTGATTGTTGATGAGCAATGAGATTTATTTGGAAAGCCAATACTGGAAAAATGCTATGCTATTTAATTACTAGTAGAGAGATAACGAAAATTACTATTAGTCAAAACGAAACAATAAGCGTAAAGGGCAGTCTTTATTACGACGATATGATTGATGCGATAACTACAGATAATGAATAACTTCGTTTACAAAGCATCTTCGCAGCTTTTGGAGATTATTCCAATATATTTTATATATTGGAATGTATATTGTATCAAAGATATTCTTCGTAAGGTACTTTCTTCGCTAATAAGTAACGTTACTTCGCAACGAATCTTTCAGAATGAAATTATGCAAAGCAGAATAGGAAAAATGTTAAAAACGAAAAGAGAGATGTGACGATGATGATAGTGACACAAAATCATTTGACGCATCATAATATGACATTCATAGCTTAAAACCTAATTATTCATTATCTAAAAAGTGTCACAGTGTTACTTAACTAACATTTATAGTGTACGATTTAAATATATTCTCCCGGATAGTGTCAAAAATTGAGTATGAGTTCTATTGTCCCTGCTGGAGATCAATTCACGTGCCAGTGTCTCGCCAAACGTCGCACTACCCTTAAAATCATTGGACTTGTAGATATTGTAAGTGTGCATAATGATTATATACGGTAATAATTACATATTCTAAGGATCCATGGGAAGGCTATAATATAATTGTATTCAGAATATTGCTTACATAGTACAGTCTATCAGTAGTGTAGAATGATTGTGTAGTGAGATAGTTATAGACATAGTAGAATACGCGTGAGATCTAACATAGCTCTGTTCTCTGTACATTGTAGATTCAATATCTTTGTTGGTTTTCATTTGGCATTTACTTGGTATATGTGCCACACACGCCCATCATCAAAGCGCCCGTCTTATTTATTAAACTTGTAAACAGTACAACTCCTGTAACTACAAGTACTACTACAACAATTCGGTCTGTAGATCCAGATCCAACGACTGAAACGACAAATTCTTCAAATATTAATTCTACCATCCCCGGTAACTAAATAATTTCCAAGCCTGTTGTGGTTACTTGTAAAGAGCCTTACAATTTTAAAATGACTTTATACGAATACTTTATTTTCTCAGTTACGGAACATGAGATAAAGCTAATCGACAAGGATACCCCGATAGAATCTATTTTGATAGGATTTGGAAGTACTGGCGTTGCAGGTGGCATTTGTCTCATTATCGGCGTCTACACTGTATGTGAACAAATAAACCAAGCACATGTATAATTATTTTCCAAATAAAAAACTGATTGCCTATATCATGCTAGAAGTAATGATGAGGCTTGAGTAGGTATATGGCATGGCATATTTTATACAGTATCGCGTGTGTTACATTTTTCCGAAATAATCAAATCAAAGTATAAACAAAATTACTTTTTTTATAGAGAAGCAAAAAACTTTGCAGAATGTGTCAATTAAGTATTTGCACGCGATTCTTCTCCGCGATGGCTTTGTGTATATTATTTGGCATGGAGGGAGAATGGATGCTATTCGTTCTTATACTCTTAGCAAATATCCTATATTTTTGGACCTGGGCAGTTCTGCATCACTTTCTGAAAGGTTAAATTTAATATACCAAAGTTTCCTAACAAAGTTTTCATGCAAATTCATTGATTAGTCATTGATTAGATAATCCATAATTTTTGCATATCAGAGTTAAAAAGTGATTTTAAAAATGATCAATTGGAGAAAGGATTTGCATCTTATACGGAGATACAACAAGCATTCGATATAGACGTACACAAATCTGTAACTACTCTTCCTCCCAAAGCAAACAAAAAACGTAAGAAAACTAATTCAGCTAATAGTATGGAACGCTCAAATTCACTACAGCACAAGCAAACGGAGTCCACTATTTGATATGCCAGTAAAAGTGAAATGCAATAACAATCAATTGTAGGGGAGAATTTCATTTATTCGAAATCACTGTCACCGTGATTGCCAATTGACACGGTAGATAAGTGAGCAAATAAGACAAAAACTATTATGTAACTGTCATTGCTAAAAGTATAAAAGACTGCTACACTTTAATACGAAGTAATTTGATGTCTTAATAAAACCGATTCAATACATTTCACATAGCAAAAATAATGCGTTTTTATTAATTCTTGTTCTTGATCATTTTTGACATATAGTATACAAACATATAAATTAGAGGAGACAAAGGCCTTTCATGCAAATGACCATAATATATTTTATACTTGCTTAAACAGTACCTTGAACTTTGAACTAATAAACAGAATCCAAGAAGTAATAAAGGAGACTTCTATACCGCGGATGTTATTAAAATGATAAATATTAGTGCTACTCGAGGTAGACATTTTCAAAAATTCAAATTGAATTTATTTAATTCAACAAGTTTTCGACAGCGACCCAAAATCATGATAGATTCATTTTAGACTCTAATTTATAATCCATACATATTATTCGCATGGATTTTATCATGAAGTCATTAAGAGTCATTAAGAGACAATCATTAATAGACATATCGGTATCTAGATAATATACTATCGGTATAATATGACATGTAACCTGTTTCTACAATTTCCACCAATTCAAACTAAACTAATAATACGACAATTAAGAAGCTGTCCTAATCCTTTTATACTCTCCGCATAGCAACATACATTAGAGTTACTCGATAAACTAAAGCTGTCCTAATGTACTAGCAGTTATGTAATATTACGTAACAATTTCAGATATCTTCAGCATAATATCTTCATTCTTCAGCTACCCAAAATACGAATCATGGATATCAAAAAAGGTTAATCTGTCGTCATTTGGTTTACAAACATATAACAACATAATTTTACTGTAGTTGTATAAAAATTCGAATTAGTAAGTTCTAAAATATTTCTAAGCATAACATATTTGACAATAATATTATTAAATGTTTTTACATTAGATTTGACTGCTGAAGAAGCACAGGCCATTAAAACTTACGAGCAAGAAATATCTTCCAGTCAGTTTTTCAAGAATACAGCAAAATACAAAATAGATGGCATATTAAATCCTTATGAGACAGAAGAAACAACAGTTCATCCTCTTTCAACATTAATAAAATATCTTCAGCTATCTTTCGGTCTCGAGTTTTTAATAATAATATTTGCACCAGTGATTGTGGCAACAATTTTTCGATTTACCATACAGTGTTTTGAATCACAATGTCCAAAGAAATCCTACCAAGATGACCACAGAAGAAGCATCTTTTATGAACAGCATCCATTACTTCCACTGTATTATCTTCAGCAAACAGCACTGGAGGCCACAGTGAAGCGAGAGTCTCGTCAAACCCTCTCATGGTATAGTAAAACATGGGTTATGAAAACGAACGAACTCATCGACGAAGTTGGAGGATACTTCCCATACAACAGTTTTCGACATGACCCAGATCAGAAGTTATTTGTACTGAAACAAAACCGTTGGCGACTTGTTAAAATTTTAATGCATGCTCGTGGACTGTGCAGACAACATATGACAGAGTTTTCAAAGGATAAAACGCATCAAAGAGATTTGAAAGTGCAGCCCAAGGGAAAGCGACGGAGGCCAATTATTGTAAAATTAAAGCATACTAAATCCACTTTAGGACAGTTGAATGACGAACCAAAAACTCAAAAATATCATACATCTGGTGACAGGATCAACAAGATCAAAAGTATTCAGTCAGTTGATTCAGTTGATATTTGGAGCGCACCTGAAAACAAATAGACAACAATAATGTCAATGACATTCGTGGCAGTGACAAACAGTGAGCTCAAAAATGATTATATTATATTATATTATAATAATTATATCTAAGTTATTTAAGATTGAAAAAATTACGATAAATTATTGCAATTTCTAAAGCTTTAAAGTGTGGTTATGGAAGATTTGGAAAATATGTAATAAAGTCAGTTATTAATAGTTTTACCATAAATAGTAGCATCCTCAACACTCCTTTGGAATTATTTCTTGAATATCTGCCGACAAAAACTTTGTCACCTTTTCTCCCTTGATGGCCATGATTTCTTCAATATTCTTTCCTTCTACATCTTCAAACCAGCCAAGATTATCCGCAATCAGATGATGATTTTTGCAACCCTTGCATGTGACAATTACCACCCCTTTTTGGTAGGCTTGCTTTGAAATCATGTGAGAATTCGCCTCGGAACAAACTCTATGTGATACAAATAAGAAATGTAATTAATTAATTAAACATGTAGGTAATTTAGAAATTAATAATCAATCACAATCATGCACCAGCATCCCTGCTCCTGCTGTGCTGACTGGACAAGTATAAATAAGCTCTATAATTAGTATACAAAATACAAATTACAAATCAGTGTGCCAAAAGTACTGCTCTTTCTCTGCCACGCGTTTAACCAGTAATACACTAATACATGTCATACGAGTCATACATTATAACTTTAAAACTAAGTAGGTACAACTATTATTATCCAACAAAATTTTGACTTAATTAGAAACCTTAATTACTAAGGTACACAGACCTAGAGTCTCAGGCTGAGTCTGAGACTGACTCTCACCAGCTGTTAGTGGCACTGCACTGGCAGTGTTACAATATAATTTATAAAAAATAGTGCACATTTTCATAATTCAAATAAAAACGTACTTGCATTTGTAGCTAAGATAGAATTTTTTGTTTGCTTCGATGGACGGTGCACATTCTTTGGTTGTAATATCGGTATCATGATTCTTTGAAGTTAAGCTATTTAACTGACTTGATCCCTGTTTAATTATTTTACAGCTATGTGAACTAGAAGTACAAAATCTTCGCCTAAAATTACTAATAATAGTTGAATTTAACGTGGCAGCCGAGTCATGAATAGACTGAGACTGAATTGACAGAAATAAATGTAATCCCAAATTATTGCGAGCAGCAGGATTTATAGAATATTTCGTTTGAAATGTTGAATTCAATACTTTTAGAGAAAACTTGGATTTGTCCACTAAAGCACGATACATATTAAATTTTAGTTATTTGGTTGGTCTTTAGTCAACTGAAAAACCGGAAACACGGATTGTGTGATAATAATCTTAATAAACACCTTCAAAATTACTAAAATAAAATAAAATTTGTATCAACATTTGTCTATTTATAATAGCATGTGCTGTTGTGCTGCTTCGCTTTTATGTATAGACTAAATATCTTAATTTGCCGCTGTAAGAAACAGCTGACTCAAACTCAAAGTACCCCGAAATAGTACGACCAAGTTACGATGTTACGAAATACAAATTATGTGACACGAGCGACGTCCGGATAGTCGGAACTCGGAAGTCGGAGTCGTCGTATCGTCGTATAGTATCGTATCGTGTGTGTCAAGTGTGACTTATCTGTCGCATCTGACCTCGTCATCTGCCATCTCTGGCTTGGTTTATTGCTGAACTTTTTTAACATCTAAAGGTAAGTTAATTGCTATTTATGTTTTTGATATTAACATAAATGTTAAACATATTATTAGAGAGTTTATATTATAAATCCTTATTATTTATTGAACAATGAACAAGTAAATCATACATGAGCAGAGCACATGAGTGTACTTTACATTTTTTTACAACAACCAACAACGGGCAAACTAGTTTTGCAATTTATAATGTAAATATTATGCAAACATTTTTATTTAGTAAGTAGTTGATTTGAGTGTAAAAATGTACAATGCAATGTAGGTTATTTATGGTATGCCAATTTTAAAAAATATTTTAATGATCAATGTTTTGTTGTGCACAGGTACTTTTACTTTGTACCATACCATGAGCTTATCCAGATGGATGGAGGCTCTTTCCTTAGGGTCAAGATCAACAGGTGTTTCAGCCGATGTGCTGGAGTGTCCAGTATGTCTGGAATTATGCATGGAAAACTCGTTTGAATGTAGAAACGGGCATCTGGTTTGCGGAGAATGCCATGCGAGTGGAAATATACAAATATGTCCAACCTGTCGAAATGGGGATCTGAGAGAAACTCATTTGCTTCAAGGATATTTGCAACGAGCCACGTTTTGCTGTTCAAGCAAAGATTTGGGATGCAAGGCAATTTTGAAGTTGCATGAACTTCGTCAACACGAAGAAGCATGTTCCTTTCAATGGTACATAATAACAACTCCACTTTTCGTCGTATATTTATCAATATACATCTAACTGTCAACTGTTCACATTATGATTACAATTTATTTATCATTTAATGTCTTGCTTTCTATTACTTGCAGGGAAGACTTTTGTATGACTTGCAAGACGAAGGTCATGAGACAAAATAAGAAAAAACATATTTTGGAGAATCATAAAGATCGAGTATTTCAAGGCTCTGGACGCATCTTTAAACTCCTCTCAGGTGTTTCTTTTTTAAACAATGTTTTTAGCGTAACGAAATCTGTACTTTGATTTAAAGTCACTTCAGGTTAACTTGGTTAACTCATTACATATCTTGATTGTCAGTTCCTTGAGACTTTCAATTTATATATTAACAGGGCCTGATCTGGAGGAGTTTTATTTCACTTATAACAAGAAGTTAATAACAGTTACCATAAACTGCATCAACAGAGACGAGATCCATATGTGGGCAAAGGCATTTGACAACGATATTATACCGCGTCGTCTACGTGTAAAAGCAGTTTTCGAAAAAGGCGTTGTAAGTTAGTCGAAGCAGGAGAGAAGACACGTTATTAATTTAATTTTTGGGCACAACAAGACATATAAATCATCTTGTGTTTACAGCAGAATATTCAATGGACGTGCCGTATTCTGGAAAAGCGACAGAATCCAGACATTTTTACAAGATTTACTAGTTCCGAAAATGCATTGAAACCGTTTATTGATATGGGTGGTTTAACAGTCTTTATCGGGTTTCAGGTATTGTAATAAAATATTTTTTTTCTTTTAAAATGTAAAAAAGTTTCTATTTAACCATTCATAAGTTTAGTCTTAATATATCACTTACTTCAATAAGTTAAATGTTGCTTTCATTTTGTAAAGGAGGTTCTGACTCGCTATAATTCTGGATGCCCTCATTATTCCAGGAACTGCAAACTAGTAGTAAGAATAATGTTCATCATCATTCATATATTCATAATTTATAGTTACATATAATAAGTAGCCTAACAAAGTATTGCTTCATAATTTGTGCAATTTGCAGTGTCCTGATATGGAGTGTAACAAAATTGTTTCTTGTCGCGTATGCCACGATGAAAAAATTAAAACGCACGAATTCGATCGATTTAATTTAATGGAAATTATTTGCGGCTTCTGTGGTATGAAGCAGTCGCCAAAAACAGAATGCTCAGGATGCAAAAAATCGTTTGCTCAGGTATGTAAATATGTGGTATATTTTTGTATTTAAACATTTTATGCTATATTTTACCTCTTATTTATGCCTAAGGACTAAACATTCCTATGACCATAAGAAATGTGAAATAATCTTATTATGTTTTAGTATTACTGCAGCACATGTCACTTCTACGATAACAGCGGGGATGATATATTCCACTGTGAAAAATGTGGAATATGCCGCAGAAAAGAAAGAAAAGGCATGAATTACTTTCACTGCGATTTATGCGATATCTGCAGCCCGGAATCTGCACGATTGACTCATAAGGTTTACTAAACCTAAGATCTATTGAAATAAAATAAATCATCTGATCAAAACTATTTTATAGTACATTTAATATAAACCTTTTCATGTTATTGTTCAGTGCATAAAGAAGGCTGCAAAGAAAAACTGTAGTGTCTGTGATAAGGATTTACATAATTCACGGACCCCAATTGTTTCAATGGTTTGTGGACACTACATCCATAACACCTGTATGTCCTCCCAAGGATTGAACCAAAACACTCACAAATGTTTGGAATGCAGAGGCTAAAGTGAAATAGTTGATGGATACTTCAGATACTATAAATAATGGCTTCCAGATGAAAACATATATCATTTCGTCCGATTCCGATGTGTCGATCATGCTCATCTCACCAACTAGGTAGTTATTTTTTTGCTTAAATTGTTTTGCTGATTAACTATTATTTGTTTTTCAATCGATTGGAATTGTAAAATTAATTAAAAATATATGTCTAGTTCTAGTTAGATATACTGAAATAATCTATCGTGACTGTTATACAGTGAATTTCTAAAATATAATGTTACAAACTGAGAGTGAACGGAATGACTTAAATAAGACTGAGAGTATAAAGTGATCTTGCAGATATAAATCAATGTGTTTCAATAATAATTAATTGCCAGTCACTTCCCTGTGATTCTCGAAATATGTGTTATATAATTAACCTAAATAAATAATTAAACCAGTCGTCTTGTGTTTTGGTGGGCATGTTTATTTGATACTTTTATTCAACATTTGTTATAAATGTGGGCGAACGAGTAAATAAGTAGGTAATGTTTTCAGAATTTCTAGAGCAATAGTTAGTAAAGTAGAACAATTTTCTGTAGTGCTGCGATAGCTTTTATTAAGCATTACCTGATACTGGATGATAGACTGTCCGTGAACCATTACCTTGTATTGTAGCATGCTTTGTTTTGTTTCCGCCTATACCTACTTTTGTTTTGTACTTTCTCTTTGACCGCTACCTTGTGCTTCAGTGTTCACCTACGAAGGGGAAGTGTAGTACACGCGACAAAGATGTATAATTTATTGATGAGTTACACAATGATGACAAACTGGGTCAGGTTTGAGTTCAAGTCGATGGAAGCTCCACGTGTCAATGAATCTTCTGTCCACTACACGTGTGTTCCTCCGTCTATCATTTCATGTTCGCATTAAACATAATAGTAAGGTCCATAACACATTTGTTTATCAAAGAAGGTATTTTCCGGGCCTGTTCTACCATTCCTCCCTGAAACTATGATTCTTTTCTATTAATGTTGTTCCGTCCGGCTTTCTAAACCTGCTTTCATTCATTCCACATAATGAAGGCTGCAAACATAACCTTAATAGTTTTTTATCATCTTCTGTGTCTCAGTACAAAGTGCATCTTTACAATTTCAGGAAATAAACTTCCTGGAAACAATTTTCACAAAACTTTCCAAAATTATAATGAGATCACAGTAAGTGTGTTAAAGAAATTACACGTGCATTTGTTCATAGGCCAAGTATTAATTCCTGAAGACCCCATAGGAAATTCTCTCGATGTCGCAATCTTGGGGCAAATGGGAATACCTTTGGTTACCTTTGGTAAGATTTAGTAGATTTTAGATGCTTTAGAATAGAATGCAATCATAAGTAAAAGCATAGGTGTTAGCTATAATTGTATAATGTGCTGTATAAATTGTATACAAACATACATGAGACGAATAATATCGTACAGATATGTATACAAACAAAATATGAAATATTATACTAGTGCAATTAATTAAACTAATGGATCATGCAATGCAAACAGGAAATCGGAGTTCATATTCAGACGAAAGGGGAAAGCAGTTACAATCCTACCGCTTTGGGTCTTCATTTTACGCTCATGTGGACGTGGAAATAAATTCATACGGAAGCCATCGATTGAAATCATGGAGAAGAATGTACTCTGATCTCCTCAGCTACCGTACTCCACAAAAGAATGGAGATCCGATTCGTACCTTTATGGAACGCATATTCCTACACGATGTATTTTTATTGTACAAACACGACAACAGCCCTCCGTCTCATACATTTTCCGTATCAAAGGCTGCAGAACAACATTTGATGCCGAGAAATTCCATTTGGATTGTCCAAAAAGACTTTCGAAGTCGCGCTAAAGGGGAAGGTAAAAGTTATGAATTGGGTTTGAAGGAAAAATGCGAATACAGTTTTTCCTCAAATCAAATTGATACAAAACTAATTAAGTTGTCAGAATTTTCAGAACCTCATAGTAATCAGTACGGTGATAATCATGAAAATAAGAATAGTCTACTCAGGATAGAAAATGAATGTGAAAGGGGGCACTCTGAGAAGAAGGAATTATCAATAACCTGTCCAACCTGTTTAGAGAATGAATTGCTGTATATACGAAGGAAGAAAGTATGCAGGTCAGGAGAAAGGGAAGGTCGCAGGTCTTCCGTTGGTTGTCTTTTGTCCGAAGTTAGTGACAAATTAAATGCAACGTTTGAAATCTCATTAAAAGCATCCGGGAACTCGGATATGTTTTTAAGATCGAAAAACGACAATTCAGTAGTGAAAAGGTCTCAGAGTTACATGTCTCCTCGGATTATGTTTCGTAGTTCCTTGATTTTCGTCGCAAGTAAAAATTTACGGAACTGGAACACCATTCTGAAACCATTCACAATAGTCTCGTGGATAGGGATATTAGCAGCGTACTCGATCGCTGCAATTGTTTTCTTGGTAATTAAAATAGTTACGTTGAATAACCCAGATCAGTCTTGGTATGACTACATGGTTCAACAGTTGTTAGAAATTGTCGACCGCAACTACAACAATGGTAAGACAGCAAAACTTCCGGCAGTCAATGGTGACGTGGAAAAGGGGGATTTGGATGAGCAAAATAATAATCAGCAGGGCACAAAGAGCACGGATGGAAACAGCGTGGACAATGGAATCGAAAGAGGAAAAACATCAAAGGCTTTTCTACACGGTACAATTAGAATGGTGTCCTTTGTTCTGGTTGCAGCATACGAAGGCAAATTATATAATACAATCACGTTTCCGAAATCACGATTTATTTCCACTTTCGATGAATTGCTCACGAGTGACAAATACTCTGTGAAAATCTCACGAGAAGCAGAGCAAGCAGACTTGCACTACTTAAGATTGCAATCCTCCGCATCTCACATGAATTCTTCTACGGGTAGTGTCGGTGTGAGAAGCTCAAGGAGTGTAATGGTCAATAATATCGTTGAAAGCGTAAATATTGAAGATTGCATTAATTGGGTTGAATCTAGCTCAAATCATGCATGTATTGGTTATGAGTTCGAATTTAGAAATTTGCAGAAAGCTCAGAAATTCGAAAAAATCTTTACAAAGTCTAAAGAGAAAATAAATCGATTTGGGTTCGGATTTAATTCTGCTCGAGGAACCAGGCAAGCTTTCCCTGCTATGCAAATATCACGCTGGGTTCTAGAAGCAGGTATTTTTCAGTTTTGGACTTTGGCCGAGAATATTTTTAATGACAGTGTGGCACCTAATCGTCTTAGTAAAAGTCGGGTATTAACAATTAAAGATTATTTAGGATTATTTGTTGTATATGTGATTCTCATTCTTTTGTCTGGACTCATTTTGTGTTGTGAATGTGGATTCAGTGCCATTGCACGAAACTTTGGGCGGGTGGTCGACTTCTGGAATTTCCTGAAGGACCAGTATTACAAGTTCATGGAGGGAAGTAAAATATTAATATCTAGGGCCAAACTAGGGTGGATGAGGTTCAGAAATAAGATTTTGAGTTGCAACTGTAAGTGCAAACAAACCCATACTAAGAAATTTCAAAGCGCGTAGCTATGCAATGTAGTTTGTAGTATGTAACACGAACACGTATGTGAAGCATGTACATATGTACTAAAAGTAATAGGCAACTACTTCATATATATACCGAGTACAGAGTACCTACATAGTAAGAAACTTCAGATTCTATATACATATAAATATATCTCAAATGTAAACTAAATTATTTATAAATGGGATAAGATAAGTATTTGATTAAGGGAGTAAGCGTGCTAAAAATATATATAACTATAACTCAAACTGGCTAAACCTGCCTCTTGTAAGCTCTATGCGCTTTCTCCATGTGATTTCATGCTTATATGTATTATCTTGTTAAAACATCCTCATGATGTTGCTAGTTATATTAGTTTGTATGTACAGCGTATAGTAGCTATTGTAAATTGTATTATTGTAAAAATTTATAAATTGTTGTGACAAATACATACTTATAGTAACCTACATTACATCTAGTGCGTACGTAATAATTGCTAGCATTCTAGGTTATTTACAAAACACAAATTGAGTATTATAGCGTGTGGTGAAAGAAAGTCGGTGTACAGTGTACAATTATTATATCAATAATTATTGTAACAGTTGTAAGCATGATCTATAGATATAGGCTATAGATCAATATGTTCGTTTGTAAACGACTTAATGTTTGTTATGAAATCCTAATAGCAAGCTATCATAGTATGCTATAAATGAGAGTTTCGTGAAAATAAATATCAGCAAGTATTTTCAAATATTATCAACTGTTTTTAATCACTCACAATTATCAATACACTTTACATTACATTTACATTTGGCTTACCAAAATTATTTTACTTGTGTCTGCATTTTAAAGTTGATATTTTGAGTAGTAGTAGTAGCAGCATATTATGCCAATGCCTGAAGTCTATCCAAAAGCAAATATCATGGATCGCAGTGTATGTGTAGTGCAGCTACAATGCAATGAAGAATTAGTTAATTCAGTGTTCACTAAATGTCTCTAAAATATCTAAAAGCAGGTACTAAGTAGGCACTGCGTACCTACAGTCCTTCATCAACCAACCAGTTTACAGTTTAGTCAGTTTTTTAATTATTAAATTTAAACTGGAGCATGACGACTAAATAGGTGGCGATTGTTCCAACTACCTAAGGGGGAAAATTCAGAGCATATAATATATAAATACCAATTAGACAAAACATGCATGCACGCGAGAGATAAAACCAAAAGTACTAATTATATGATTATCTTACGGTGGTGAATAGTTTTCTGTTAATGGAGAAGTATCCACAAGCACTGACTCCCAATGGAGCTTCCGTCAGCTTTTCCAAAATCAACGATTCCTATAATTCACAATTACAAATTATTATATCTGCATGTGTTAGAAAATAAAAGCTACCAACTACAAAAGCGTAATGAATTTGATGTGAGTTTATGTTTTTCTTCTTACCGAAATTTCACTTTCGACTGCTGATTTTCTTAAAGCTCTTTGGCATTTCCTAGCTTCATATCTGAGAAGTTCTCCAGTGTCGCAAATGTAATAGAGCCATCCAGTATACGTTAAAATGGCAGCAATGCTGTAGTAATGAAGTCCTGCATCATGGGAACTGGAAAGTAAAAAGAAAATGCTTGTGGTTGTCCCGGTCATCATGGCGATCATTTGATTGATCATGTAGACTCCGTACATGTGTCCCAAATCTGCAATGAGATCATTTACTTTTTCATAAATCTGCAGCAGCGTCTGTAATTTGGCTTTAAATGTATCTGGAGTTTCTGGAGTAGAGTAGGCTTTGTTTGACTGTTCCATTATCGACAGAAGACATCGCTTTAATGCACAAACGAAAGTTATAAACATCATGGAATGCAAACCATGAAAGGCCATCATGGTAGAAAACATGTAAAGGCCCATCAATAAAATATAATAAATTATTGGGTTGTAATCGGCTATGACGAGTTTATAATGAGAACCAAAACTAAAGGCGCAAGTTAGTCCGAAGATCAAAGTAAATGTGAACCAAATGCCAATTGAGATTCTCGAGATGTTGTAAGTCGGAATAAAAAATCGAGCAGACCCGTTGGACACCAAATAGGAAATAATGGATTGAAGATTATTCCAAAATTTGACTAAATGAGTTGTCATGAAAGGAACGAGGAGTAATGTCAAAAGAAGACCAAAATACTGGCCACATCCGAAGATGTAATGGGCAATCGTATTCACCGTTGTTTGGTTCGCCCTGATTATGTGTCTATGCAATTCAGGTACGAAGATGGTACTATCAGTAACAAAACTGAAGAAAAACGCAAGACTGTAAATGACAGGGGTGCTGTACAATTTGAAGGTGGCTGAACCATCTTTGTGGATTTGCAGAGGAAGAACTCCCATAAATTTTGCTGCTAGTGTAAATGGATAAAATATTTTCTCCACGATGAGATTCGGCGGAATTATCTCTAATCTATGAACTTTTGGCTTCGGAGTTAACAAATCGGATTGTGGAGACGGAGACATCGTAATAAGACTTTAGGTTGTAAAAGCTGCTAAAATAATTTTCTACTGTAGAACTTCTATGAAAATTTATGCAATGCAAAGACAAATGGAGACCGCAACGACACGATCTTTCTCCATAAAAGCATCCCAGCCACTGAAAGGAGAAATAATTTTATTGAGCTGTTGCTTTTCATTAATATGTTAGTCTACCTTCTGCCGGCATTAAAAATGAGTTTTGGATACGCCCGTAAAACACATATTACTAAATCCTAATAAGTCTAATTATGATGTACCTTGTGTCTGGGTACATCCAGCAAATTGTAGCAACAGTAGCGAAAATCTTCAATGGGAAGTCCAATTAAGATAATAAAGTTACATAGGTAATTGTCTGGATAATTTGAACACGTTGACTTTGGTAATGCACCCATACAGAACAAATAGTTCCTTTTATCAACCAATACATAGATATTTGATTCCATGTAAACAATGGAGTATATCTTTGTAATATACATTTCTCTTCGTACAGTTTTCACACTCCTTTAACATGATACTAACAATAAGCAAAGATAATTATAATGTATACATACTAATTGATAAATGTATTAATGTATAGCATTATATGTCATTACTTACGCAATTTTGACTCATGGTAAACAGCTCACAATCAGTCACACCCTACTGTATACGTCTACATTCATTTATGTCAACTCAGTGTATGAAAATATGACAATTAATTATATCATGGTAAAATGTTTGTCTCTCCCATTTTAATGATGTTGCTTTCCCTTTTTCAACAATACAGTTTTATACAAAATATAATTATTCAGATACTATTCCACTGATTCCACTCATGTAATATTATGGCAATCTTAGCTCTCCAGATGTAGGTAAAACATTTTTGAAAGACCCTTTAAAATCGTAATGAAAAAGCAGTATTGTATTACAATTCTTTTTCGGTGGATAATTGATATGATTTGATATCCCGTTCTAAAGCACCCCCAAATACAAATGAACCTCTTACTTTTTTGTATTCCCATAGAACTTTCGGATACCAAATAGCATCGTCTGCAGGCATTTCTTCAAAAGGAATTTTGTCCCAGTTGAACCAAAAGCAAGGATGTTCATTCGTTTGAATAACCATTCCGGTGGTGTCGTCGTGGTCCATTTGAAGAGACGCAAGGTATATATATTCATCTGATTCCGGTGGCCCATCAAATCTCAGGATTCCTACTAATTCAATTTTACTCGAATAAATTTTTAAGTGCGAAGGCATTAGTTCTTCCGCAACAAATTCTTGAAGACCATTCATTGCAGATGTAGATCTTAAGTCAACAGATTTTTCCACAGCCTTAATAATTCCCGTGTAGCGTCCCTCGTAATCTCCGCTTGACCATTTACACAGAAGAATTTTACCATTAGGATGAGACGAAGTGGGTAGAATTATAGGCAGCAGTTGAACATAATTTGCGATTGACATAGTATTATTTTGTGTGCTATATTGACGGATAATATCGAAAACTTTATTTCTCCCTGATGTTTTAGTAGAACTGTTATTCTGAAGATGTAGAAAGTCTTTTCTTCCACTCCTATATTTTTAAGTATAAAAATTCAATTCAAATCGCAAACATAATACATACAATATCAACTCATATCAACTAGTAATTTATTGTGTACGCATTAAACTTACAGGCTTCTCCAGTATTTGATTCCTCTTTGCAAAGGTCGCAAGTTAAATCTTAGAAGATGCATTTTACTGTAGCATCTTAAAATGAATGTTTAAAAAGATCTTGTAATTTAAGTGAAGACGGGCTGTACTAAGAAGAATGACCTTGAAATAGATGACCAATAAGTACGACATTTTTCTTTCATATTCATCACTTACCTGATACTTTCTCTTTATATGACATTTTCACGTTGTTATATCTATAGATTTAAGCAAACCTCTTACCGTAAATAAAAGTACTTACAGTTTAAAACAGACATAGGTGTACGTACGTAATTGTAAGTGAATAGTTCATTTATTATCCTTCTTAACTTGTTGCACTCATTGCCAAATTGCCATTGAGATTGTCATACATATAGCTAATAGCTGTCACGTCTGAATACAGGTTGCCTTTTACTACATTTATTGCACTGGTCTTCAAATAATTTTTTTACATTTTGTGAGTTTGCTTGTAAAAATAATATCTCGATAAATGGATCTTTTATATATATACTACAGAATATTTGTCTACAGTTTTAAAGAAAAAATGTGATAGTTACATTCTTACATTAACCTTTACAACTTTACATATTATAGGTACTACCTACTTAGTAATAGTAGTAATACATAATAATATAGTAGTAGTAGAACTTCAATTCAAATCTAAATCAAATTTGTAATTAGGAATAATATATGTATATACCAGTGTCAATAGATCATTGAATCCAACTCCAGTGCGCATTTATAATTGTTCGGAGCTTTTTGCTCATTAAAGTATGGGTATTTGTTTGGAGAACAGATGTGCACAACTGAAGAGTAGGTTTATGTGAATTAAAATTGCATTTTCGTATTTTAGGATTATACATATTATATTAGCTCATTCTACCAAAAAATAGTAAGATGGTTTTGCAGTATCTTTTAGTGTTGCTACTATTCATCCCAGCTCTTGATTCTGATATACACATTCTCCTGCAATCCAGGTAGATATGACGTCCACATTTTGAGGATTTAGCATCACGAAATCCGCATCAGATCCAAAATCTAAAGTTCCTTTTGATTTCTCTATTCGCATCAGTTTAGCAGGGTGCAATGTCGCAGCTTCCAAAGCTTCCACTAAAGTACAGTCTATGTGCACAGATCAAATAATTAATTAGCTTACTAAACACCCGAAAGATATAAGAGAATGAGTGCAAAGAGCATGGTATTTTTATAAAATGTTACCTGTAGTCTTCCAGAAATAATGTATGCACGAAACCATAGTCGCTACACTGCCTGCTAAGGTTTCCGTTCCCTCAACGAGAGCTTTCGTTCCTCGGACTTCTATAGATTGTTGTCCAATGTGATGGATTCCTTCATTAAGACCCATAGCTGAACAAGCATCAGTTACGAGTACAATTCCTACATATAATCACTATCATCTTTAAAACACAAATCACTTAGATAAATATATTCAATTAGTTTTCTAAATGATCAAAGCTGGTTGTAAATTATGATGCCAGAAATATGTAGCGCAAATAAACTTAATTGGTGCATAATGACCTTTAGGGTACGCCCTGTAGGCAATTCTGGTTGTAGATGGATGTGTATGGTTGCCGTCTGCTATAATCCCATAAAATATGGTTTCCTCAGATGAAACTTGATCCGAGGCAAGAAGGCCTACAATTCCTGGGTCACGGTGATGAAACTGTATAAGAAAAGATATAATTATACCTACATGTCAGATATAGTACTATAGTAGCACCTAATGCAACTGAATGTTCTACCTAAATAAATGAATTGAATTACAAAAAAATATTAAAATGTAAAGCAACAAGTTCAGTGTACCGGAAGCATGGCATTGAATAGATGAGTTATGAAAGTAGCTCCATTTTTAACTGCTTCTTCTGCTTCTGCAATATTTGCCATTGAATGTCCTAAAATATTTTCAAGTGTGTAAATTACATATCTGCATGGAAAATGTTTGTATTCACAATAATATGTAAGGCAATAGCGTTTATAGGTAGCAAATAGCAATGTGAGACGATGATAAAATACGTTGTGAAAATTGCTTACCTACAGAGACGAGAATCCCCCTTTCAGTTAATTCGCGACAGACCTTAATAGCATTAGGAAGTTCAGGAGCTATCGTGATCACAGCTATACTGCCAAGATGTTTGTAAACTCTTTCTATTGATTCCATTCCCTAAACAGCAAAAATATCCGATGAAGTGAATATCAAAGAAGACATCGTGAATTGTACTAGATGTTTGCATGCTTAACTGACTTCGAGAGTTTGAATGGCTAACGGGTCATGTGCCCCTTTCTTTCCTGGGTTAATGAATGGTCCTTCAACATGAGCTCCTAAAACTTGGGCCCCGTCAGCCCCACCAGCTTTCAATTTCAAAAACGGCAGCACCTGCAATAAAAGGTTATGTAATATGCTGTATAATTAACTGTAAAAAAGTGAAATCATAAGTAAATACTTACCTTTTCATAGACCTCTGGCCTAGAGGTTACAAGGGTTGGACAAAATGACGTGACTCCATGGGCTAATATTCCTTTAGCTACTTTTAGAATTCCTTCCTCTGCCGTGTCGATGTCATACGAGAAGTCAACGCCAAATCCGCCTATATGTGAATTTCAAACTGCATTTTGTTTGTTTGTGGATAAATCTTTATATTTCATACCCATTATGTGTGGTTGAATCAGTAAATGAAAAGTTTTGTATTACCATTTAGCTGCACGTCAATAAATCCTGGAGAAATAATTGCACCTTGGCAATCCACTTCTGAGTCTGGTAGAATCCTCTGATTGAAAAATAAATCTTCAGGGTCAATAATCGTTGAACCACTGACCCATAAATCATCTTTGATTATCTCATGGTTACGCAACAAAGTGCAGTTCTTAAATTTTGTGATGGGATGGGACAACTTTGAAGAAGCTTTGTTTGCGACCATTTTCTTGCTTATAACTTTAGCGAACCTTTGGCAATAAATTGCGGTAGTAATCTTCAATTTACTATTTTGTGTTCCTATGTATTCATATGAAATCGTATAAAAGGAAACAATAATTTAGAAATGCATGCTTGCATACCTATTTTACCTATATATGAATTATAGGCATGTATTTTTTTTAAAATGTTAAACACGAAAATAAGTGAAGAAATATCTGTAGATGAGCTATATAATAAAAGTAAACCACATACGTAATTAAAATGTAATATATTTTATTATGTAGATTGTAGATCGATAGATACCTTTCTATTTTCTATACGTTGAGAGTCAGGGGAATTCAAGGGCCAAGAGCACATAAATCTTCAATTCTATGCATCAAATAGTTTTCTATAACACAAAATAGAAACACACCATTTTTAATCATTGCTATAATAGTTTTTGATATTATTCATAATTTGCTATTTGGTGTATGCAGAGTATTGGCCACTAAATATCTGCATGTACTCACTCGATTACAAATATCTTACGTTAACTTACATACCTACGTACTGTGTATGTATATTATTGTTCAGTATACACATAATTTTGGGTTATGAATAACTCACCATGCAAATAATTGTCAGAGCAGTCAGAGCACACACCAGAAGTAACTAATTCTTTTCTGAGTTGACTGAAGCCAACAATGCTATAAATGATTGTGTTGTTACGAAGAATACTCCACTGACGGTCAAACGCAGTTAGTATTGATATTGATGATGATTGAGTAGAAATCGACATTGTATGTAATAATCGTGTTCAATTTAACTCACTCTCCTATACTATACGCTCAGTTTATATTGTTGCTAGCTGTTATTGACTTCGCTTTAATTAACCTTCTCCACATTTATATACTGTGTATATATATGACCATAATAAACTTGTGTGCTTATAATCTCGTATTATTATATTGATAATAAGCACAGCACATAGATTTATTTGTGTTGATTGGAAACATGTGTGAATTGCACTCTCACTCTAAAAGACATGACGTAACATAAGTATAGCCGGCAGAATACATGGATTGCATGTGATATGCGGTATTTTTGTATGGAGATTTGTTAGATACTGCTTCACATCACGTAACGAGCAGCAGCTGTTTCGCCTGGCTTTTACTTGCACCTAGTCTACTCGTATAGGATATGACATAAGATATAAAGCGTACTGTAAAGAGCTTTGAGATAAGATAATATTATAATGAAAGAAATGTCGGAACATTTAATCAAATAGATAAATTATTCGGCCATGAATTATTAAGTTCTCTATAGTATACACACTCACACAATTCATAGCATCTCGTTATTTATCCTTGTTCCTTAGTTATTAATCTTTAGTGATTATTATTTTATATTATATATTATTTGTGCCGCACATGCAAATGAGTTACAAACAGGTCAAGATGTACCTAAAATAATTACTGATTTTCATTTTATGCTCTGTGTATATTATGTCTTAGGCAACCAGAGCCATTGCGGAAAGGACGGACACCCATTGCCTAGTCAGTCTCAGCCGCTTTCTAGTTAGAGATTGGCAGAACCTTCATCATGATTTCTATTTTATGACAATAGCAGTCAAGAGCCAAGTCAAAGTGTTTTGCATGAATAAGTTTGTAAAAAGGTTAATATAATGTATATCTGGAAAAAAATTCGGAGCATACATACGGTGTATGTTTAAAGGTGACTTGCCAGATACTTAGTGGGGCGATACGGTCCATACCCATCCTACGTGTTCTGGGTTCCCTCCTACTGTCCATTTTTCCCCAAAATTCTTGCAAATTTTTATAGAAGGTAGTATTTAGTAGCACCCCCTGAGTCCAAAATTTAATGTTTGGGTCATCTTCCAAGTTGCCGTCGACTTCAAAATTTCAAGGTCACCATCTTAAAACTTTGAAACTGTCGTCAACTGGGAAGATGACCCAAATATCACATTTTGGACTCAGGTGATGATAAACCTGGCACCTGGTATCTGGAAAGTACCTGGCAAGTCATCCTTAAGGTTTACAAACTTTACAATTAAGCAAAATTCTGAACTAGAAATCGGCTCAGAGTGACTAGGCAATGTGTGTCCGTTTCCGAACGGGTCTGGTTTCCTACGACAGAATATTATGCATTTGGTTAGCATAGCATGTGAGTACGTCCACTAAACACTAAACACCATGTAAATGCTTCACATAGCTTCTTTAACTTCATCAATCATTCATCTGCACAGAATACGTGGGGTAAGCACTGTATACTTCAACTTAAACTCATTTACTACAGAAATACGATTTCATTTGGATACATAATATGTATATCTTCTATATATAGCATATAATAATATGTAGATTAAAGCGTATACATACTCTGAATTAGATTATAAACAGTATAAAATCGTTGAACTTTCTGAATATACGTTCATTGTGCTGTCATGTAATTAAATGAGTCAACCGAAGGACAAGATATGAAATTATGAGTAAGTATGACAAGACGGTGGAAAGGGAACAAAATATGATGATAATAATAGCATTGCTTAACTGTAGGTATATCGCTTCTTTACTCCAGTAAAACAATAGTAACAATAACTTATAGATTGAAATTAGAACAACAAAAATGCACATCAGGGCGCATCAAAACATTTTGGTGAAGTTGGTGCATGGACCCGGTTCTTTTATTTAGTTGTATGTTGCTTAGATCTTTAACTGGTAGCAGCAAGGACTGTAATGTAACCGATTAGATTCGTGTCTAAAGAAAATGAGTTCAAGGAGACACGTTTATATTGACTTGACTTTCATATTAATAAACTGATATCGTATAAAATATTTGCCTTTGCGATGACAAGCAGAAAGCAAGTACAATATGCCTGACGTAGACAAAGCCTATATCTGTATTCATCCATATTTTATTATCTCAAATCTCAACCCCATACTCTCTTGAAGTGCATTAGTGAAATGTAAATGTAAATAATTCCTTATTTAACTTGCGTATCATAATATAACCATATATAACTTTAACTTGTGTATCATAATTGTAAGTAATTCACTCGTTCACTGGTTCTGTTCTTCTTCAGGCTTCAAGCATTCTCATAATACCCACATCTCAAATATATTTTTTGAGTTACTACAGACTATTTTATATTGTGCTATTGTGCATCAAAATGCATATCATAAACCTAAAGCCTAAACGCTAACCTAATATTGCATTGTTATTATGGTTTTATTAACTCAAACTTCTCAAATACAAATGCACATTTTCACATACATGTTAGACCCAACAATACTAACCTAAACAATCCAACTTAAAGTTAACAAAGAAATTGGCACATCCAGCCCATTGTATTATTAATATTAAGGTCAGTATAAATGCTCCTTCCAGTGTAAGACGGAATGAATGTAAAATATTGAAATCACTTTCGTGACAAATGAAGTCGGCGGTGAGGATTTGAAAGACTATTTTAAAAACAATTTTTAATGAAATATTTTATTATTTAAACAAAACTGACAATTAAAAACCAATCTCAAAGTTAGGAAAATCACTTTTGACTTGCTTTACCCCAGCTGCAGTTTGCAAAGCGCGTAACTTTCGACGGCTTTTCTACGCACTGTGATTGGTGGAGCGGAGCAGAGCTTCCCAGATATCTCCTCAGGTCCACGAGGTTGGCTGTGCTGTGTTTGGCTCGTACCTCGTATACTATGAGACAGCTATTGAGTTATCCGACTGTAATTCAAAGAAGGAACTTCAAATTATAGACAAACAACGCAACTTCTGGAACAAACACCGAAAAGGCAAGTTAAATCAATAATTTTAACTGCGTACTTTTCCAGTTTAATAAAAAAACTACAAAATATGGTATAATTTTGGTACTACAAATTCATCTTTGTAAGCCTACAGCTATTTAGTGTTTTTGTTGTATAGTAATAGATTTAATAGAATAGAACCTTTGACTCGAGTATTATTTTTTTTACTTCGTAAATGTCCTTTGTCATTTAACCTGTAATCTTTGTTTAAATAACGGCAATTTAATCATTTTCATGTGTCTTTTTTGTATTTGTAGGCATTCTCTACCCTTGTATCTCTTCAAATGGCAAACTAGTATAATTCTACAATACTCTCATCAACAACAACAAAGCCCGACAGTGAGATTGGTACTAAATACTACTGAACAGAAAATTGGATATTTTATTGCTTTTTTTAAGTTAATAAACTCTCCAATAACTAAATTTATTTAAAATTTTAGGTTCTGAAGGCCTGAGTTACTGTATCAATAATATTTGGAGAAATACTTGACAAAAACAGGACCTCGAGTTCTTTAATTAATCACAATGAAAATAGAAGAAGTTAGAAGTACTGCGAAGACTCAACGGATTTCAGCCCACAGCCACATCAAGGGCTTAGGTTTGGATGAAAATGGCGTACCCTTACCTGAAGGAGCCGGTCTTGTTGGTCAAGAAGAAGCTAGAGAGGCAGCTGGAATAATTGTGGACATGATTAAAGGCAGGAAAATGGCTGGAAGGGCTATTTTGTTGGCTGGACCCCCTGGAACTGGGAAAACTGCGATTGCTTTAGCTATTGCCCAAGATTTGGGAACGAAAGTGCCTTTTTGTCCAATGGTAGGTTCAGAAGTTTATTCAACTGAAATAAAGAAAACTGAAGTTTTAATGGAACATTTTCGTCGGGCAATCGGATTAAGAATAAAGGAAACGAAAGAAATCTATGAAGGGGAGGTGACTGAAATAACTCCACTGGAAACTGAGAATCCCATCGGAGGTTATGGAAAATCAATTAGTCATGTTATAATTGGTTTGAAAACCTCTAAAGGCACGAAACAGTTAAAACTGGATCCGGCAATTTACGAATCACTTCAGAAGGAGAAAGTAAGCGATGGTGATGTCATATACATCGAAGCCAACTCGGGAGCTGTTAAAAGACAGGGAAGAAGTGATGTGTATGCCACAGAGTATGATCTGGAAGCGGAGGATTATGTGCCTTTGCCCAAAGGAGAGGTTCACAAGAAAAAAGAAATTGTTCAGGATGTAACACTTCATGATTTGGACGTAGCCAATGCGAGACCTCAGGGTGGCCAAGATATACTTTCAATGTTGGGTCAATTAATGAAACCCAAGAAGACGGAAATTACTGACAAATTACGACGTGAAATAAATAAAGTTGTTAACCGTTACATTGATCAAGGAATCGCAGAACTCGTACCCGGTGTTTTGTTTATTGACGAAGTTCACATGTTAGATCTCGAATGTTTCACTTATCTTCAACGGGCCCTGGAAAGTTCTCTGGCACCTATTGTCATCTTTGCTACGAATCGGGGTCGTTGTACAATCCGTGGCACAGAAGATATTATATCTCCCCATGGCATTCCAATGGATCTCTTAGATCGTCTTGTGATTGTCAAAACTTGTCCGTACAGCAAAGAAGAAATGCTGAAAATTCTGGCCATTCGAGTCATCACCGAAGGACTTGATTTCGATGTGGAGGCAATGAAGGCCTTGGGAGATGTAGGAGAGAAAACTACACTACGTTACGCGGTTCAACTTTTAACCCCTGCATCCATTGCTGCTAAAATCAACGGAAGATCTAAAATTACCAAGGAAGACATCGACGAAATTAGTGGACTCTTCTTGGATGCCAAGGCTTCTGCTAAATTACTTTCCGAGAACGATAATAAATATATGAAGTGAGCAGGTGGAGTTAAAAATCAAATTCAATATTTCTAATTTCCACTTCATTAAAACTGTAAGCTTTATATTCGAACAATTACTTTTTATGTATCAAGTATTAGTCTAGTACTTTTACCTCTTCTGTCTTCCTGGTAAAAGATAACTACACCATTATTTCTTCATTATCCTTTTAATTACTATACTATAAGTACAAGTGCACATATAAATCTGCCGTGAATTTCAATGTTTATAATATTATGTACCCAACTTTATCGTGGTTGCAATTGTTTGTCGAATACTTCACCTATAAATGTTGTACTTTTAATTTTGTAAAAATTCAATCACTTTCTTGAAGTGATAGAGATGATTGTAGTGTTGTTGATTATGTACATGAATTTAAGTTCTTTAAGTAAAACGTTTGTATGTAAAAGTTGAAATAAGTTGATTTTTGGGGCAATTATTATTAAATGTACGCATCATTATCATTACAATTATGAACACAAAAATAACTTGCCTTATTCACTTACATATGAAAGTTTGCAATTTTGCCAACAACTAGGTATACTAACTGCATATATTTACATCATACTGTTGTTTTTATTACTGCATTAGATAGGAGTAAATAGATTATGTATTATTATTGTTCGTAGCATTAGCGAAGAAAGTTGATGGAACTTTGTCTGCGACTCCGCCTACCTTCACTCTTGACTTTCTCGATGGCTTTCAGTTTCACTGCTGCAGGAACTTTTCCACTGATTTGATAATTAGCCAAACTGGCAAAGAAATTATCGACTGCTTTTGGATTGGGAAGGCAAGGTCCACAAGCCTCTAGAAGAAGAGGGTCGCTCATTACTGCAGCTTGGAAGTCAGAAAATGTAATTTGCCCGTTTCTATCCACATCGAGTTTCTTCAGAGCAATCTCCACGATTTCTTTAACACTTTCTTCCACATCTTCCTCAATTCCCGTTGTTCTCATCATACAGTTTTTAAGGCAATGGTACAGTTCCTCTCGAGTTAAGGACCGATCTCCGTTAACATCGTAGACAAAAAAGCAGAAATTAATTTGCTCGTCCAAACTTCCGCGTAGGAACACCGAGAGACCGAGAATCCATTCTGTGTCGTCAATCTCAACATTGAATTAAAGAAAAGATTCAATTCGAAGTGAGAAAGGCAAAAGGACAAGATTGAGGTAGACGGAAATGATGAAATAGCATCAAATGACTTCAATTCGTATGCACTATCAGAAATTGATCTTGACTTAATTGGGTTATTGCTTTTTCTCAATGTCAGTTAATGCAATTGCCAGATGGGCACGTTGCATTACTGCATTCGGTAATTCGGTTCACCTACTCTTTCGATGGACAGATCTAGTAATTAGGACAAAGTCATTAGACCTGATGCATCTATTGATTATCTGCTGTGGCTATTGGCTATTCTATTTGTGTCGTCGTTATGTTCATTAAAAATGTCAGAGAAAACTGTTTTGGCCTACCATCAAGAAAATGTCTAATCTCAACTATAGTCACAGATAAATAGTCGATAAATGCAGCAATTTCTTGCGCACTACTATATACCTACTGCAATTAAATTACATTTCATAGAAGCTAATTGCCTACATAACCCACAATCTAAAATCGAAGTATTTTATTCTCGTACTATTATGTATACTACCAATACGAAAATAATACAGGTAGAGCATATTATAAGTTGTATTCAGTGAAACAACGAAAAAGCGTTGCTTGAATCAGATAGGTATGTAGGTTTGTAGGTATGTTTCTCACAATGGAAACAAAATGAGAAATTCATGGTAGTATAGGTAAATGCAGTTATTTATTTATTAATGTTAACGCACCGCGAGTGGTAAAATTTCTGCAGATTTCTGGCTATGAATTTAAAACCCTAATCTATATACATGTGCACATAGCTTCGGCTCAGACATTCCTGACATAATAAGGTTGAGTGTGACAATGAAAAAAGCAGCGCTTACCAAAGCATCGTTGTTTAAATCGAATGCACGAAAAATTCTGTCCAGCATGAGGTCATCTGTGATGTCAAAAGTCGTATTCATCAATTCTCGGAAATGAAGGCGATCCATTTTACCATGTATTGACGCTTTTGAGTACATGATCAACAGGGAGCGAATCTTTATGAAAACATATTTGCATGAAAAACAAAACAAGTAATTTTGCAGTAAATAGAAAACCAGTATAGGTACTTTAGTGAAAAATCGTGTTAAATTAAGCATGTATATACAAGTACAATACGGTAAGCGGATAGATTAAATTAAACCAAAGTATCATTGTACTGTCAAACTGTCAAAGTGGCGACGTGTGAAGCGATTGCGATTGAACCTGAGCTGATAATCCTATACCGAAGACACAACAGTGACTGACACATTAATAAGCTGCATAAGTATGTGTATGGTTGGTATGTATTATGTATGTATGCCTAAGCCTAACAAAACTCCTTGAAGATGAGTTGGTGTCTACAAAACGAAATGTTATTTGCAAGTGTCTCCAGTGAAGCTAAAATATTGTAACATTTGTAACTCGTGAAACTAACAACCTTGGAAGAAGATATAGGAAAATGTCTCAAGTTGTTTACTTATGTATGTGCATAAATATATTTGAATGCAAAAAGGATACAAAAATTCAGAGTATAAAAGAAGAGAAAGTACAGAACCTCTTCTGGTGTAAAATGGGATCTTCTTGACAGAGAATCGGCTAAAGCGATGATGTGTTTGTGCTTGGATGTTGGTCTAGTGCTGCTGTCTTCTTCTGTCATCATTTCGGATGCAGGTCTCAAATCCTTTCCTCAGGGCTATGTATTATTAATCCAAAATCAAAGGCATGTTTTCTATAACCGAAATGGTCAGTTCACCATTTTTAAACTCTCCAGTTTTTATGTAGAATATTTCAACCACTCTATATAATACCAATACTTACCTCAGGGAAGTACATTTGAATCAAAGTGTATTTGTACAAAAAGGGAATCAGATTTTGCGGATACTAATATTATTACAGGGAAAACTATTTTTCTTTAATCAAGTGTGGGACGGATGGAAGATGTGTACAAAACCTTATAACTAACCAGTCATTTTACATTGAGTAGAGTATAATATCTTAACTTTCATACACAAGTATAATAAATACAACATGCTGCTCCTAAAGTTTGATCGATATACAGTATACAGAAAAAATATGGATAGGTACTGGGTAGTTAATAACACGTAGTAACTGTATATAAAGATTCCTAAATATATACACATTATTCGTCCCAGTTTACTGCTTACTGAATCGTTAATATTTATAGTTAGCTTAATTATTCGTTGTTTGCAAAATTACATTACGGCTGGAGAAAAATTAATTGTCCGTCTTTTCTTTTCATTCAATAATGCATTGTGAACGTTTTTGGATAGAAAGGAAATACTTACTAGATTTCTGAACGTATTATACCCATTTGCAGCTGCATGTGGTAGAAAAGTTGTTAGCTTCATTATATTCATGCGTGTACTATAAATGTGAGTGGGTTGACTCAGAGTACATTATTGCCACTGCTGCTGATGTTGGGTAAATTGATTTTGACTTGTCTTATGGATTTCATTATAATCATTGTTGTGAGGTAGGTTGTCTAAAAAATTACCCCTGTTGACTTTCTGGAAGGAGAAAGACTGCGTGGAACAGACAGGCAGAAACATTGAGTATATTTCCCTAGAGTCAAAACGAAACAAAATGCAATTTCACTATGAACCAAAGAATGGACAAGGCTGCCACAACCTTCACAAATCTCACCAGGGAGGTACAATTATTATTTGTCCTGGCACAACCAATGGAATTTATTATAGATGCTTGAACATAAAAAAATCCTGGAAACAATAATACATTCATACTTAACGTACCTTCAAGTGTGCAAGTAAGTATAAATCAAGACAAACTATTACTAAAATTACAACGAAACTTTATTATTGTCTTTTTTGTGACTCTTGCTTTTACATGTAATATTTTGGAATATAGGTATACGAATTTTTTGCTGTCAACCAAATATACTTTCACTTGATATTGTATGAAAGATTGCATTATACGATATCTTTTGGAAATGCGGGATATACATATTTAGACTAAAACAGACCTGTGATGAAAATGGGTGTGTTGTGTTCATATTATAATTCAAATATGCTATATATGGGGTATTATAACACAGAGTTATTTATGTTATCATAAAATGAAAACGACATTATCAAAATTGTTTTGTTCCGGTTTCTGCTTGTTGCAGACATCTGTCTTCTTAACTGGGGTTGTCATCACAGTTTGCATTATGACCTGGGGAATTCTTTTGCACTTTAATGACTATTGAGGCTGTGACTGTGACGCACAAAAGAAATCTGATATCACACACCATACAGTACACAGATAACTTTGGAATATAGATACTTTTCGATGGCGTATACATAAGCTTGCAGTATTTCTGTACTATTATATACTTATAACTTTAAGGAATCCCTACTTACTACGTGCAGTATTTGCTCAGTCTGTGTTTCCTTATTTGGTACTTTCTCCAAAAGTAAAAACGCTGTAAACGGCACTCTCCATTAAAATGATCCACAGTTGTAAATCCAGCCAGACTCATAAGATACACAGCTTAAAACTAAAACCACATAGACTGAGCAAGCTGTATGAAGGTTTAAGTTTTAACACGAACCAAAAATGACTGTGCACACAGAAATGTCTCTGTAGGAAAGTTAAAAGCTTTTACTTAAGTCCAAATGGAAAACCTTAAACATCCTAAAATGTATTTTCACCACATAACAAAGTAAAGATATTCGTAAAGTTTTTATTTTTCATGAATAAAAAATAAAAAAGGTGAAATGAAATGGAGATTTAATGTCAACCTTGATTATTTTACAGTTATGCATTTCGAAACACGAATAATCATTTAGTTGACAGTTTCCTCATTTCTTCATGTAATGGCACATTCATGCAACATAATATATAGCATCATACGTAGTATTTACTACAGCCGCAAAATTATAGTCCAACTTCATGAGATCAGTGTTTCCAGCAATTTAAATTAAATGTCTATTTAGTAAAAGAAAATTCTCTCTCTTATAAAATCAAGTCTATAAAAATATAATCAGTAAAAACAATTTTTCATGAGACTGAAAAATTGTTTCCTGATCCACAGGGATCAGGGTCACTATGGAGTTACACTGCTAATCTCTGTAAGACGATTAAGCAAAAAGTGTCACCATATAAAATTATTAATAATGTTGGGTTTTTAGTTTTCGTTAATTCTCGATGAAGAATTTGCAGGAGAGCTCTATTTTGAACATAAGGGGAGGAACATTAAGAAAAGTTGTAACGGTTGCAAAGGATTATAAGCAGAATGTCTTCAGTATTTAAAGTGTCCTGTGCTTTCTACTGGGTTGTGTGGGTAAACGTGCATTTCTCTATTTATTATGTCACTGATGAAATGATGTAAATAGATGATTGTTGCACATACATTTTTTTTCAGTTGATTTGTTTATCGTATGCAATTGGAATTGGTTATTTTGAGAATAACTACGTCATCAGAACAACAAAATACGACCAAGTGACCTGGCTAATCAAACTTTTGTGCTATCTAAATGTGTCAATGTCTTTTGTTGGGTGCATCTTTGTTAAATGTGACGTAACTCACATTCTTTGCTGTTTCTGTGTAATATTCCAATTTTTTACACTAATAAACCAATATATGTTTAAAGTAAGCCCCCAATTCGCTAATTAGGTAAGTACTCTAACTAATGACCTTCTTTTTATTGTACAAAAGTTTATGCTTCCAACTGCATTGATTGTTCCTGGAGTGTCAATTTTCGGAATAATCAAAACGCGAGAGTTGATAAATCGTCCTCCTGATTTAGCCGAAACTCTAAAAGTCGTGCATGATTACATGGAGCGTTACGATAATTCCATCCCTGATTGGCTCAGTAAAACGCAGAAAGATTACGTACGCATTAAACTTAGTTTTATTTCTCAGATATCATTAATTACAATTAAATGGATCATCAACTACAATTAAATTCTGAATTGCACAGCGTTGCTGCGGCCTTTTGTGGTATAAAGACTACAGAATGTTTTTGAACAAAGAAACTGGACCTACTGACGATGCCCCACAAAGTTGCTGCGTAAAGATGAATACAAAGAATGAAGGTTGTCCACGACACATTTTTAACACCGATCCTAGTCCACCGGAAATCCGTAAGCCACTGCAAATAGCAATTGAAGAAAGAATGTATAAAAATTACACCAGCAAACGCCCCATTCCAATGGAACTCGAAACCATAACAGACAAAGACATCCACATGAAAGTAAATCCTTGCACTTCAACTTCCATATAAGTAGAATATTATGACTTGAGACGAACTCATTGGAACTATTTGTTTGTTTCAGGGATGTTATAAATTTTTATTGCCTAACACCAAAGATGCTTATCAGGCTCATTTTTCAATTTACATTCTCATCCTCGTGTGTTCGCTTTTGATGTCATTGATTTACATTCACAACTTTTGCATTTACGGTCCTTGTCAAGATACAGACTACTTACACTCTCTGGATGTGGAAGAAGTTCCATTCTTGGAACCTGAAAAAGAGGTGAACGTGGAAAACAACCCAAGTGTTGCAAATTTTGCAGTTTCAACTTCGACTATTCATTCCGTAGCACCTACCAACCGCGACCAGGGTCCTAAAAATTCAGCTGGTTATGATGATAAAAACAAGGAAAAACAAACAAGACCAGCCAGTCTTCATCCTTCTGTTGTTGAATCCCTCAAAAATAACAGACTTCGAAAATATTTGTGATTTGTCTACAATTCCTTCATTTAACCTCATTTAGTACATGCAATGGCCCATTGGTAAATTAGAAATTGATAAAAAAGAATTCAAAAGTAACTCTGTAACCCTTTCCGTCATCCGTAGAATCTTAACTTTGCTATAGGCATAGAAAAATGACTAAAATACAAAAAAATTGTTTTAGTTGTTTTATGAGCTGTAGGGACTGGCACTTGTCAAACATTTCATATTGCATCATCATGAAATTACAACACATGTAATTATATAATTCTTTTTGCAATCTCAAGATTATTAAAGTACTCTATAGTATATTCAAACAAGGTAGATAGGAGGCACCTAAATGAGGAGCTTTTACATAAATACAAAACTATTTGTAGGTAATCGCCGCAAGCTACATTACATGCAAATGAAACGCAACTATAGTAGGTAACGTTTTATTTGTGAGATTCATTGTGTGATGAAGTAATGAACAGCAATAGCACACTAAATAAAAGACGATATTGAAGACATGACGAAATATAAAATTAACTTGACTGTGTTGTGGTTGTGGCATTGTGTTACCAATTGGTGGTTCATACCTATTTGAATTTAAGTGGATGTAGGACATGGTATGTAGTTGCGGTTGCGGTGCAATTGTGTGACAGATCTTCGATCTCTAATTCAATAAGAGTTAAGAGATTAAGTTTTAGTCACGGACTACCACTCGAAAAAACCCAAAAGTTTGTGTGACTTTAGAAGAGTGCGTGCGTTTGAGAAAAGAAGTGGACTTGGTGGTGAAAGTTGCAGAAATTCAGTTTGATGCATTGAAGAGCCAACTTGCGATCCGATGTGAAGATGATGACTGTGATCTGATTTGCAGAAAATAGGACAAGGATTTTGCTTGAGTGCATTGTGTAAGATTATAACATTGTAGTAAACAATGTAGAGCATTTATATTAGACTTACATATACCTAACAAGTGAACTGCACATAAATGTATAGAGCAAAAGACCCTTAGGACCAAAGTGTAGGTTAATATTGAGCATTAATAATAACTAGGGCCATTTGCACCGCATCTCTGTTCATCTAGAATGTTTGCTAGTATATAGTAGTGCTACATTATCAAAGCATCATCATTGTTGTGTTGTATTCGGTTGGCTTATTTGTAAAGTTCTCTCACACTCTCAATTATTATATCGCCCACTCTTCGTTTTCATGGTGCTGCTGTTTAGTATGTACTGCCACGTTGTAAGAAAAGTGGCAAAATAACTTTGCTCTTTAATAAAATTTGTGTTTATGTTTAAAAGTTTACTCCGTTGTTGTTACTTGCAAAGAACTATCATTTCTCAACACCTATCTACTACTCTTTGGGCTTCCATCCGCTAAACTGTGTCAGCGTCAACTATCAACAAATTATACGGCAAAAGTATACTTTACACTTGTACATGCACTCCTTGAATTTTACAGTACAGTACAGTGCTTTACCAAGAATGACTGTCAAACAGCTAGAAGGAAGGTTTTAATGTGGAGGTTCAAGTGATGAAGTAATGAATTAGTGAAATAGTTTATTAATTTTTTAAAGTAGATTTTCAGCTTTTAATGTCTACATCGAGGGTCCTGAATATACAGTAGTACACTTATTTATTATAATACTTTTTGTTTGTCTGTATGGCTATAATTATGAATTATGCATATGAATCCTACATTGAAGCTTTTAATACTAATGAACATTTTTGGTACAATGGTGCTACCCATCAATTAGTAAAAGCTTCAACGTAGGATTCCGCTGCATAAGTCATATAGCCAAAACAGAAAAAAGTGGTTGCGAATGCAGGGTCAAGTTGCATGTCAACGAAAGAACAATAATATACTTAATGTAAAGATACTACAATGTGGACAAACATTTCTTTGGCATGCCTTCACAAGCCTTCACATGCCAAGGACAGATAAAGGTAATTACGAGACAATGCCCGCAAATGACTAGGGAAAAACAAAGCAATCTTCTGTATAAACATGGCTAGAAAATATGCTGCATACGGAAGCACATGTGCTAGTCGCTAGTATTATTCATAGCTTAAGTATTGTAGCAGATAAATGGTTTACTGTCTGCAATTACCAACGGAAAGGAAAATTCACCGTCTACCCACCATCCAGCATTCAATTTAGTAAATTAATACACACAAGGGCAATGACTTTCGATTTAGAGGAGCCATACCGTCTTCTCTTTATTTCACTCTTTTATTTCCGTCATCTTTATTTTAGTATTGTCTATAGCCTATACAAGCACACAGTATACAGTTAATAGAGCTACAGGGAAAAGACAAAGTGTATAACAAACGGACAGTATATATATAGCACTTTAACTGATAAGGAATAACTTATAATATTGTCAACTATACTTATAATGCTACTAAAAGTCCAAGTTGACTATAGCAATAAAGTAAAGGGTTAAAATGAGATTATTTCCCTGGAAAATACCTCCTAAATGTCAATGTCAAACCAAAAATATCTATCGTAATGCGACGAGATAAAGAATTACATATGATACATACGTACGCCTACGTATGATACACAAGGCAAGAAAATACGAAAACAGGAAATGAAAAACTTGAGAACTAATTAGATTAGGTAATTGATTTAATTCTCTCAGTTTGTTTGAGGGATCCACTAACTATGGTCGTACTAAAGGATTTAATAGTTCTAGTTGGCCACATCCAAAGAAAGTGGTAGATAATTGTATAATTTCAAAGGAAAGTAATTTGCATCGTAGATAAAAGACTTCCTGTTAACACAGAAACTTAATACCGCTAGGTGGGTGGCTCCTTTAATCTTACTACAATATAAGTGGTAACTGGATAATATGTCTGATACCCGATTTAACAGTTACTCTGAAATTCTTGGTTCACTTCCTCCTTTCTCAGTTTAGCAGTGGATAACGTAGCATAGTTGTAATGACAAAGCTACAACTGCGTAGTTGCAATGACAAGAATGCGTCTCATGTGCTCAGAGAATATTTGTGGTGAAAGGAATGTGGCGAACATCATCGTATCTTTAAGCTTCAAAGAAACTTGTGAGAATATACGCAAAGGATACGCTCTGTAGTAAAGTAGCTAAAAATGACAAACTTCACCCAATGTAGGTGCATTCCATTTGTATTTGCACATGAAAGGCCAGGTATTACATCAGAATCATTTACAAGTGACGAGAAGGAGGAATTGATTACTTAATATGACTGTCACTTTATATAGGTACACCATACTCCAACTCTATTCACGATTGTTACTTGTGAAGTACTATGTAGGTACATTTTAGGATAGGTTATACTTATACAGAAGAAGTACAATACGATATGAACTATGAACATTCTTGCATAGCATGTAGGTATGTTATTAACATTGTTTGCGACGACACGAGACACAAGACACAAATTGCGAATGACGTGACATGTTGAGACAGATAATGCAATAGGTAGAAAATGAAATTTTAAGAACATTCCATCCTAAAATAGAATGATGGTTCAATGTCGAAATCCAATTCCCAAAAGGCATTCCATACATTTCGTATACCACACACTTTTACACTTTTGCTTTCACTGATTAAAGTGTTTGTATTGCTTGATACAATACAAATCGTCTGATTACTGCAATTGTAAGCATTGCATATGTATTGAATACTAATAATAAACATTTGCAACGGTTGAAAGAAGTAAAGAAGTGCACAGGAAACTTACTTAAACCATGTAATGTAAATTATTGTTCATTGTCGTTCAATGTCATTAGTTATCAAAACTTATCAAATAAAACTGCTTAAAACAGTCATACGCTGATGGAAATACGAAATATTAGTATTTATAGTTATATTGTGTAAAAGTCATATTATTTAAGATGAATCTTGTTTAGATTGGAAAGTTAACAAAGTTTCATGCTACACTATCCGGAAGGTTGCCGGACACGAGTGCTAAAGCCAAAAGTGCTAAAGCACAAAAACAGGCATGTGGACACCAGTGCTAAAGGACACCAGTGCTAATACCAAAAGTGCTAAATCATATTTGTGTTAAGG
>JABASD010001669.1:0-36416 GCA_019776165.1 Pogonognathellus flavescens
CATTCCCGGGTTTCAAAATCGCGGAATTATAGTGAACAAAATAGGAGTATTCACCCTCTGTACAATAGTATCTTTAATCTTTGCAGTTATACTTTTTCTACTTTCACTATAACTAGGAATTACATCTCTCCTGAATAATTATTCAGTAAGATTCAGTAAGGTAGGATTCGTCTACAAGAACAAGGGCCAGTGTTTAAATATTTATACAATTCATGGTGCAATTTACTTACATAGTTTTTTGAAGCTACCTATATACCTTTTATATTATTTTCTACGTATACAAAACTTGTATTCTGCTTTCAGGTACTTTAGCTAGTCATCAATGCTGCAATCTCTGCACTAGTATTATACACACATTCAATAATCGCAGCAGTCAGCAATGGTTCATCAATGCAACGCTGACTTTGCTGAGAAAGCAAATATAGATCAAATATTACGAACAAATGTTATATTGCTACCTTGATTAGGGCAATAATACATTACCTAGGTACATTGTATACTTACTAGATCTGATAGAAGTTGTGAGCTTTGATTAGGAATGCATACAAAATGCAGTCCTAATTAAATGCAGGATATTGCACGAATTGTTGGTACAGCCGGAGATAAGATATTTCTCTAGGGCATGTGAACTCAAAGGATTGTATTATCATTTAGAGGTGAGCGTGGAGTTGACTTCTTTCAAACACAAGTTGAAAATTTTGTATTACTCTTGTAAAGAAGGAATTAATAAAATAATTCTTCAATAGAAACAATAGGTATAGTTCTTTATTTGTTTCATACAAAACTACTTGATTTGAAATAAATTAGAATTAAACTATAACAGAAAATAATTTTCCAATTGTTAATCATCAGTATTGATTGTAAGTCTATTTGATTACTCCTATTACTACTATAATATATACATATTTTCTGTGACTTCTGTGACCCAACCCTAAACTAAACATATTGATTTGACCCCAACCCTACCCCAAACTAAACACACCTACCTCAAATAAACCCAAGGATTGGTGTAAACCAAAGGGTTTGTGTAAACCCTAGGTTTGGAGTAAATTCTAGAGTTTGTGTAAACCCTAGGTTTGGAGTAAACCCTAGGATTGGGGTAAACTATAGGCTTGGGGTAAACCCTAGGGTTAGTTGCGGTTCCACCTCTACTATTACCAGTATTAAATTACATCCAAAACTCACTATACGTTACATCCCTTATCTTCAAACAAAGATTGCAGAAATTAATTAGAATAGTTCTGATGACAGCAAAAGGCTTACAGCAGCTTTCCATAACATTACTATTCGCATGCATTCTTACAATTTACAAGAAATGTGCCAGCTATTGTTCGTTCATGACAAAGCAACCACAGAGCCATTCCTGTGTTTTACGGTTTTAATAATCCTTTTACCTTATGATGTTAAGCTGAGCGAGAGTGAGATGCATTATTGGAAAGTCACTTATGGTGAGAATTTCTATTTACTTAATCTGACATGAGATTGACAAATCAGTTGCAAATTTGCCCTTCAAACATGTTGGAGAAAATTACATGTTGAATAGAAGTGAAAGAATCGCTTGTCGTCTCCTAATAAGTACATCATGTAAAATCAGAAAGTTAAGAAACTTTCTGCTAAACAAATTTCGTCAAAATCTGGCGTCATTGTAGGCACTGAATTTTATTTTCCGTCCAAATTGAGAACTGTATTATGATTCTGTGTCGTCGTTTGGATTGTGCATGCAAATGCATACATTAACTGCTTCAATAAAACTAGCAAGAAGCTTATAATCAACGAATGTCGAGCAATAGGACGTGAACGCACATAACATGTTCAACATTATTTTCCCTTCTTTGTTATGTTATAATAAATGAAGGTAACTCTTAGGGAATGCCAACCAAATTTAATACATATAAAGAAATAATTGTTCACTAACGTGAACAAACGTCATTCGGGCATCGGGAAGAATGGAATAGAAAATGTTGAGTTGTTTCGGCTCGCTGCATTCTTTTTTCAAGAACAAGTAAAAAGTTCCATTCGTCTAATTTTTTGTTTATTCACACAATGTGCAATCAACTCTTGTTCTTTCAGTACATTTTCCTGGTTAAGGCTGGAGACTTATGGATGTTGCTGTTTTTAATTCGAAAATCTGCTGCTGTGCTATAATGGTTTGTGTAGGCAGTATAGGTACACTTCCCTTCCAGAAATAGACGTACATCTGGAAGGTTTCTCTAACAACTTTACAACTCTATTGTTCTTTAAGTACCACTAGTGATTTTATAATGCTGGCAGTTTAAATAAATGAGTGATCAAGTTTCGCAGTTCTTGCCAAACAACATAAACTCAACGATTTTTATATTTAAATAAATTGAGCCGTGAATAAAGTTGAAAAAAACTTTCCGTGTATAAACATGTGAATTTTCTTGCAAAAAATCCTTAGTGGTACAATTGAATCTATAGTAGTACCCCAAGAAAACTTAATGGTGTAAATGTTCTTTGCTTTAATAGGCATTTTTTAAGGTAATTAATTGGTGCTGTTAGTAGTACAGCACTATATATATGACTACTGCATTAAGCTTAATTTCTTTGACTTCTTGTTTTTAAGTACATAGAACTGTTTTTGGTGAAACTGAAGGCGAAAACTCTTTTAAAGTTTTGCTTCATTTCATAACATGACAAAAACATATACCATAATATAGGTAGTTTAAAACAATGTTACAGTTAGCATAACATTTGTAATACAGTAAACTGCAAATACTCTTCAGTTTTAATAGAGTTCGTTTCGTTGCATACAGATGTTACATCCTTCGGTGTAATTCTTAAGCTGTTCCAAGCATTATTGCGTAGACAATATAGATACTGTAATGTATTATTTTATTGGTTTAAGTAAGTACATCAACTTTTCATGATACGGATATACTAAATGGTTTAGCATGATGTTTATGATTAATATGTAAAAGAGAAAAGAGAAAGTTTGGAAATATCGACTTACTTAGCTTAGAGCCTGGCACAAAGTTAACTTTTACATCTCTCAAAGTCTCTCATCGTCATTTATTGGAGAATGAAATTATATATGAGCATTTAAGACGTATTCATAAAATAAGTTTCCTTCAGTAAAGAAGGACAACATCGTTTTTCAACAAAATGTTTCTACTATGATACATTAAAAGTTGGAAAGTCCTTCACATACTTCGCATACATTTGACTGCCCACATCTCCTTTGGGCCTAAAATTGCATGGACGTTATACAGATACAAGATAACAATAACACTACGAGATTTGTATGCAATGTAATCTACATACATTCAATGTTACGTATAGTTTCACTTTCGCTTGTCAGTCCCAGTCCCACTGGCAGAAATAGATCAAATGAGAATCTGTTCTTGTCGTTTCTTTAAACCTTTCGGTTACGTTGAATGTAGTTCTATATATTGACCAATGCGCTCACACATCAGCAAATAATTGATCTTTTATGCAGTACTGTATCTAGTACCTTTATGAGTTATTTGTGCAATGAGATTAACCTCTGTTAAAATTAATGCTATATGAAATGTTATACAGTTTCCAACAACTGAACCATTAAATATAATTATTTTTAAGATTGTTCAGCCGATACTAAATACAAAGGGTAATTTCAATAGAAATAACAGAAGCATAGTAGAGAAATAAAATTTTGTGAAAACAAAAAAAAAAGATTAATATTACAAAAAGATTATTTTCTTTGATATTTAAATTGGACTCAACATTAAAGATTTGAATAGCAATAAAATGACGTGTAAATTGTATTGCAGCTCCCGTAGCCCGTCTTGTAAGATATCTAAACACCCCATTACTGACCGGAGGAGCGCTCACAACGGATTTCTCCAGTCCAAAAACGACTAATGACACTGAATTTTTCCTCACCACTCGAACTGGATTTGGATTTACAGAAATGTCGGAATTTCTTATACAGTTTTTTACCAGGTAACATTTCACAATGTTGACATTTACCATTCCTACACATTTTAATTAACTTTGGTCCTCCTTTCTCTTTTCGTGAGACTTGAATATTGGACAATATAACATTTATTTGCAACCTGGGTAAAACATTCATCTTCTTTTATGAAGACAGATGCCTAAAACAGATATAATCCTTTGATATTTTATATAGAGGTGTTTTAATTAATCGCACGCCTATAGTAGTCATTACTACAAATGCAATAAAAAATAAGGTCTCATGTGGTCATTATTTGGTCTCCTTGTACACTTTTGGCAGTTGCGGCTTATACGTTTCAGACGAAAAGAGGAAATCCGTGTTGCATTTGGAATTTGATGATTCAGTATGTAGTTACTTAAGTACTCATCTGTCGAGTTAACACAGAGAGACTAATAGTAATGGGGGCACAAGTGTCCTGAAAAGGATTTTCCCTAATTAGATTTTGTCATATTAATGACATAGCTGTAGAATTTTCTGAGCTTTATAATCTTGATCTTGAGAAACAGCTGCTGCGCTGCAACGATTTTTTCATTTACAGATTTACTTAGGATTCATGTATGTAGGTCTAATATCCTTGTTATCATTGCCACTATCACTACCACTAGCAAAATCCTATATACCATTCACTTGTATTATATTGTCTATATATATTCATTCTCTAATGCGTAAATTACAAGCTTTACTGCGTTTCTACATTATTGCACGTAACGCTTGAAGTATCATATGGAATCAAGTTACAATATACAGTTCTTACAAAACTGACAACTTGTGCAAGTTGTACTTTCCCCATAAAATATCTCATTCTCATTTATCTCTTTCAAGCAATCCCTTTTATCGCATTCTTTCTCCCCATTTCATTTCTTTGTACTTTGTATCAAAAATGATAATCCTCCCATGACACAAAGTACAAAGACACAAGTTTTTCTGATTAAATTGCTTTTATTTCGCCCAATCCCATAGTAGTTATACTATAATGAACATGTCAACTATGGGCAATTGCTGTAGTAATCCAAATGTCTTTATCAAGTATTATTATTACTACTCATTATTATCGGTACTATCACATAAATGATATCATCACATTACGTAAACTTGTTTATAGACGCCAGATCACACTATCTTATTACCTTGAACATCATTTCTCCGCACTACTTTACCTTCACTATCTGTTTTATAAGAAACCGTGTCTTATCATTCTACTTAACTTGGCATACGAAAAACGCTGTATGTATACTTATTTAAACCATTGTAAGCATGTAAGGAAATAAATTAAGAATTTTAGTGGCTCCTAAGGGCTTTTATTGTTTCTTTGGATGAACTATCACACATAAAAAACAAATGCAAAAATCCCGCACCCCGTTCGGAAGAGAGAGGCTTCCCCAGACTGGGGTAGATAATTTAAATAGCAAGCATGGGCAAATAAACAATAAGCAAAGTCAGTTTACAACAATGGTTAATCCTACAACGTGTTAAATTATTATTGCCACCTACTCAACAATTGTTAGCGTAGTTTTAATATTTTCTCTAACTTGTATTTGTCTCACGCGTATGAAACGCAGTCTCATGTAGTAATCTTGTCGTCTACACATGTAAATTTTACCACTGACTGCCAGTAAGCGATGTCAGTAAGATTTAGTGAAAACATTGATTGTTGTAAAAACTAAGTCATAAACTTTATCGCTTTATATTATTCACATTCTTCATATGATATATTTTTACATAATAAAGTACCGCTGGGAGCATGCTACATGGATATGATTTATTGTGAGGTTATTACTAGAAGTCTCTCACATTGGAATTGGCATAGAGAGATAATAGTAGTGAGTGTTGCATTTCCCGGTAAAAGAAGTGAATGTGTGGAGCATGGAAGAAATACAGGGCAAATGAATGAAGTTGAATGCAGTGAAAAGACTAATGTTTGTCGTAAAATACACTCACGCTCTTTTAGTAGTTACAATGACAGCCTGTTGATTATGCTTGCAGCTGTGAGAATGTCTTCTGTCTCCTTCTATAAGGACGGAATAGACAAATAAATAGCTGTCGTGTCCTTGCAGGACTTTTTACGGAATTTAATTTGTACGATGGCTTGCGCTTCACAATGTCTCTGCTGTATGAGCATAATATGGTACAAGTAAAGTATACGGAGAGAGATAAAAATATCGATAATATGATTCGTACTATTCACAAGAAGGTTTCCAATTCTGACGTAAAAGTTTTGTGAGGTTAAAGGCAAGGCCAAAATTTTGTATAAAGAAGTTTGCTTTCTACGATGTTTTTTGTTTGAAGACGAATAATACTTTCCCACTTCACCGCCTTACTTTTATTCACGTATTCATATTTGTTGTAAGCAGTGATACATACATAGACAGTTAAAGAAATTATTCCAATGACGAAGTATGGAGTATTGTCTTAAATTGGAATACTGTTCTGATAACTGGAAAAAACTAGTATGTGAATGATGTTAATGAAAAATTACTACCGAATTTGATGGATCTACTGAATGAATCTGCATTCTGCATGTTGACGCATTAAGAATTATGAACTTTGCATTTATAGTTTTTACATGAAAAATTTTGTGTGCGTAGATTGCAATTATTTTTGTCTCGATTTTGATTGCGTCAACTCAAATTTAATTAAATGAAGGATGGTTTTTGTTTGTTTCAAAGTAAACTTTACAGTACGGTATTCATGTATGCAAATACGACCAGCCTAGTTTTTACGGTTACTGTTAGCCACATTCAAAAATATTGCAGGGATCACCAAAATATTTTTCTCATGCTCCTTCAGAAATTGAATTATTTGACAGCGATATTTCCACACGTGTACATGTACATAGGTAGTATTAAGTATTAACTAATAAAACACGGTAAGCATTTATTTCATGACATGATTTGTTATCTGAATCTGGACGCATTACACTGTGTATCGATTTTGTATTGAAGACGTGGGAGTTCATGACAATTCTATAAAATCCTGTTATGTCTTTGTACTGTGAAAGATCTACTATGGCATAATAGAAGTTACACTCCATTTCACTAAAAATGACATACATATTATTATTGTGTAAGGAGAATTTATTGCGCTCCGTTATAAGCAAGTCCCATTTTGATGTAGTTGTACAATAAAAACAAAATATAAAAGATACTTGCTGTGACTGTCACTACACAAAACCCTTGGTTGCAAATAACGATGTTTCTTTTGCATGAATGCATTGTATCGATTGACATTTTTGTAGCGTGCTAATTCATTTATCATTCTTAGTAAAAAGTGGAGGAAAGTTATGTTGATGTACGAGAAAGATGCTCTATTCGAGGTCACTGGGCCTCAAACGTGCAGACTATTTATGTCCACACTGGTCGAGCAATTAAGATCTGGCTGGGATTACGGACAATTTGATCTCGACGCAAATAACGTCAACGCAACGCTGCAAGAAAATATTGGCAAATCTCTTGGACCTAATCAATACGCAGGTAAGATTTTTTTCCATTATATAATTATTATTAAACATGGATACACGTCATACACTCTGCATTGTTGAAGTCAGTTTACATTACGAACATATACGAATGTCTTTCACTCTTCATTAATTACAATCCCATTTGTGCGTAATTAGAAACATTAAATATTACTTTACTAATTTAAAGCTTACATGTCAGTGCATGGTCACAATATCCTAATATATTTTAATTTATGCCCATTAGAAAGATAGGTACACAATTTAAATAATACTTGTGTGAATATAAATCCGAGAAATACACCTGAATAAATAAATCTCACTAGTAAGTTATATCACTGTGAAATATTATGTAATGTCCTAAAATGTCCATACTTGCACTAAACTTGTCATTACAATAATAAACCGCTGTTTTGTTAAGGCTTCTGTCAGAATGGAAGAAGGTGTAAGACCTACGACAATGTTAATCTTTAGGTATAAGCCAATGTATATTTCCCACGCTAATGGGCTTTCAGAAAACTAATATAACGTAACATGGTAAACCTAAATGGATTCATTTCTAATTTTGGAACGTTGAATCTTTAAACCATTAATTACTGTTTATTTAATAGAGAGTATAAAGGAATCTTTCCCTACAATTGCATTAAAGTGTGCGTGGGTAGCACTTCATTATTTCCACCTTACTATTTTCCGACCTAAGTTAACGAAATCGCAAGAACAGTAGACCATGCAGACGTACATAAGTTACGAATGTAGAATTTGCGACTCAAGTGCACGACACCGTAGTTGTAACAAAGTATTCTGTATGAGGCTTGTTGAAGAAGTTAAATTAACTTAATTAGCCTTTTCATGTAAATCGAAGTTTGTTTCATGCTTAAAATTACTTACTAATTAATTCTCAAAGTATCGTTACTATGAAATGGGATTTCTATGGGCACACGTTCATAAAGCTTCCAGGGTTGGAAACTAATTCCTTCATTAGTTTTTTTCTGGTTTGGTTCAGTTGCTTCAAGAATACCAAACGTAACCAGAAAAGATTAAATGAAAAACAATCCTCTATGATTGAGAATTATTTTACTTATTGTTAGAACGTGTGCGGCAGTAAATTTTCAACTATTGAATTACGTATAGCAAACTGTTTTCAAGTTTTCAACTATTATCAATACGAAATTCGACGTACAAGAGATGGGTAAACATTTTAGAAATATTATACGTACAATACTTCAGGTCTTGTTAAAGAGCAGTATCTCTAATGTAAAATTTTTATCTGTAAGGCGACGAGAAATCGTAAAATGATGTAGTTGAAAAATGTTTTACTGTTTGTGTCATCCTAACTAATTGAAACATAATTTAATGTTGTAGGTAGATACACCGCACAGTGAATATATAAGATATATTATATGGTATAGTACGGCATAATCTATCTAAAACATTGATTCTCAAGTCAGGCTAGAATTTCTTTGAAGTTGCATGATTGCCAATGAAAAGTATTATATAACCAACATTCTTCTTGTAGTTGGTGGTTGACAAGGGCTCCCAGTCAATGAACTCCTAGAATGCAATATTTATATACAAACTGATTTGAAAAATCTTTTTGCAGTATGCTATAAAAGAAACATTTCAGTAAGTCAATTGGATTTTCAGGTCAACACCCGCCAACATGTCAAATCCCGCTGTGACGTCTACGGCAATCGTAAAATAGTAGGTCTCGTTGGTTATGGCTATATGATCTTGTTATCTTCATGCTGCTGCAACTCTCCTCATTGAATAGATACTGGATCCCTTATATTATGTCAGAATCTACTACAGCGTTTGTGTTAAATTTACACCAACAATGTTGTATAATATAACTATTACCTACAGAGAATTATTGGATGAATAAAAGAACATGAATGGAGAAACCAAAACAAACTTTAACGGTACGGTAATTACTAGTACTTAGTAGGGTAATGTTACATGGTCGCTTAATTATCATTTTAATCTTCTGAGAATTCTGTAATCTAAATGCACATCATGAAATTGCAATTCTCTTGCAACAGTATTGAATGGCATTTTCTAAACAATAGAAAATTTTAATACTCCCTCATTCTTTATTATAGGCAAATTATATAACTGAATTAAATATTAGTCGTTGCAACAATGTTGCATTGTGGAGGAGATTCAAAAAAATTTGCATTAAATTTTACATGAAGGAGATAAGATTGGATTCACCTGCACCTTTATAGTATTAACATGATGAAAAGAATATTAGGTACGCATTATATTATTGAAATTACTTTGGCTATGTCTACGGTGCTTTCACCGTTAGCACATACAAAGTACTTACGTAGCTACATGAAACATTAAAAGTTAGGAAGATCGATAAGTACTTTAGTCCAGAGAAGAGTGAATAGTCGGCAACTGTCACAACGGCTTACAGAACTCATTCACTTCCAACCAATTCCATTGAAATCATTCAAATGTTAACTTTACATTACGTTTTAGCACTACCAAGTTGGTGCATCAAGTGTCTGCGTAAGCTAATTTTCTTCAGTTGAGAGGGAAAGGTTTACTTAATTTGGAAAGAAGCTGAAAGCCTTTTTATCTATTAGATCATTGCGGTTTCTTCATCATCCGGGAAGCGTCCGGCATTTCAACTTCAACTGTTGAACCAGCACCGGAACAAAATTGAGCTACATAACTTGCGAAAATTCAGTTAACCTATTTAACCTACTTACAGAAAGGCTTAGCTAAATATAACATTATATTATACTATATATAAAATATACCGAATATAAGTTTTGATTTTTGGTTTACTCCGTGTATTTTATGCCAACTATCTGTAGTAGTTATATACATGCCGATAACATTTATATTATAGTCATACGTGCACTGTGATTAACTATTCTTGGCAATACAATATTAGGTAATATTAGGATTCATGTGTTTTTATTCAACAGTAGTAGGTGTATTAGTAACTGTATTAGTTTTTAACACACTGAGAGAGAAAATTGAGAGTGACAATGTGACAAAGAAAGAGTCCTTATTGCATCGGCATTTCACCATACTATGCAAAAGCAATATTTCGTGCACATATTTGCACATTTGCGTATTTGGCATATAAAATTAAATTTGTATAGTTCTCGACGTACATTACTAGTTCGACAGCGGTAGCATCGCATTATTTGAATAGATAAGACATTGAGAAAAGAAGAACGTGAAGCAAAAGCTAAAGCCCAATAGCAGAGAACCATTAGAATTCTCCAGACTGTAGTAGAGGCATCCATTTACATAACTTCAGTTACTAATTATGCAGATAAACCTTGGGTACCTACACATAATGTTTACAATTTGCAACCTTTACACAGACATACATTCCAGACAAAGAACATGTTTCAGATATGTGGGGCAGAGAACACCCTAGGCAAAGGCATCCCCAGAAAATTGAAAGGTGGTTACCGAATAAGATTGCGTGGATTCAACTATTTAATTAAAAGCGGCACATACACATCAACATACCTATCGTACGCAAATTCAATTAATTTCTGTGTACTTGTGTGACAGCACCAATTTGCACTCGTAACTTAAATTCTCATTTGGCATGTTACCACATCATATTAATCAATGGGAAATTCTTATGCCGCCAATACCACACTATTTTCTCATGAGTTATCCAACTTTCAATAAATAGGTATTTTATATCCAGCAATGTAAACTTCAACTAGAATTCTACAAAAACCACAATAAAATTTGAAATATAGAAAAGCAACTGAATCTGAGTTTTTAATAGCTGCAGCACTCAAATCAATTCAAATCATTTCTTTTTTGTCCAACATACTCAACCCTTCTAGCGTACTCTGCAGCAAAAGACATTATAATCCGTTATAGTATAGTTTAATACAAAAACATAGTGGTAGCTTGAAGCATAATACATACCAACGATTTGTAATTATTATTAAGAAACGAAGTTTCTTTATAACAATGCGTTTCGTGTCTGTCTGTCTGTCTGTCTGTACGTCTGGTCGTCTGTTTGCACGATAACTCAAGAACGGTTAGAGATATTGACTTCAAACTTAGTACGCTTGTTCTGGTGGTCCATTGGAAGGCTAAATTCGAAGATGGTGAAAATCGGCCAACTCCTTCATGACCTTTGACCTTTTTGACTAACTACTGTGTCAATACAGACTGAACAGCACATTGCATTTTCAATGCTGCTACGTCGATTATACTTAGGTTTGAAAGTTAAAACCGCTAAATTTGAATTTGAAGATCGCCAATGACATAATTATTTAAAATGCATGTACTATTCACACTATATAATTACTATATTGCTGCTAACATTGTTTCACAGTTAATGTTGCCGTGTCATAGTTGAATAAGTTCACATCATCACTGTTTGCTTCGTTTATTGGCTACTGCGGTTTTGAACCTGTTTATTATCAATAGAATCCAAAAAAATAACTATATACAAAATAGTAGATAAACTATTATTTGTAACGGTTGAAAGAAGTGACGAAGTAACAGCGTCACTGTATTGTGAATTATGCCGCAGTAACTTAAATGTGATACTGTTAGTAACAGTTAGTTAGTTAGTTAGTAACAGTATGTCAACTCTGACTACATGTAGAAAGACATCAGTCGTCATTTCTAAAACTATTGTAACACTGTTTATCTGCCATATCCAGGGAACAAAAAATGTATGCCTTTTTTATCAAAAAAGGTAAAAAGCAACCTTATTACCTTTTTGTCTTTTTCCTATACATTAAGTATATATTTATATGTAAATTTTATATATACATATATATATATGCATAAAAAGCATAAAAGTATAAAAGGTAATGCCTTTTTTGAATCTGCTAGGTACCTAAGAGCAAAACAGGTAAAAGCAATGCTTTTTTGCTTTTTAGTACCCAGGCCATATCAAAAGTTCACTTTCAAACATAAGTGGAATTCACATAGCAGTATTTAGAATGCATGGAATATTATTTGAGGCTGTATTGACACAACAATTACTCTAAAAGGTCAAAGGTCGTGAAGGACCGATTGATCTTATCTACGTACGTAACCTTTCCATGGACCACGGAAATGCATGTACCCCATTTGAAGTAATTATCTCAAACCGTTATGGTGGTCCATAGGGCAGACGGACGGACAGCTTTGGTCTTTCTGTAAAGTAACTTCGTTACTTAATATTCACCTCTCAAAGTTCGATCTTAGAAGCATTAAAATTAATTACAAGGTCCAAAAATGTCAATCACGACACCAAAAACGTAGTAGTGATAAATACTGAATTTATAAGCTTTGAGGATTCAGAGCATAAAGTTGATAAAATTCGCGTGTTAATTTTTTTTTAAACTTTTACTATAAAGATGTAATAATATATTCTTATATACAAATATAACCGAACATTGAATTGGTTGTAGTAGGTAGAAGTGTAGAAGGTATAAATATTTACTTCATTACCTTCGTATTGTATCTACTATGCAGAAGAATACTGAAACTTTAACTTTCATATGAATCTTTACCCTGCAGCGTATTTTTCTGTCTATCAAAGGCAATTTTCTGCTTATTTCAGCATTTTTGAATGAAATGGCTGGAGCATATAATAAAGTTGATATTTAACTTCAATTACAAATTCCATTGAAATTGGATGTCTTAGGTAGTAAAATTACAGTCACATTGTTGACTTCCGCATACAATCAAAATTGTGTTCAAAGTAAGTCACGAAGATTCTCCATGTGTATTAGCAAGTTCTGCTTTTTGCGTTATATTATTCTTTAGACATTTAAAGAAGGAATCTTCTATGCAGCATTTCGTGTTGTTGTTCACATAAAAATGCTGAACTCTACTTACCTCGAGAGACTCTGAATACAAATGAGATGAGTTGTTGGTTGGTGCAAGTAGCAAACTTGAAACTGCGACAAGTTCTTGTCTATTTTCTATTGCCAGTTCTTATATTCGAACATTTTTATCTTTTCAGTCCATTTTAACTATATTATATAATACCAGTTCTATATGTACTAAGTAGTTGTCATAAAAGCCTAGCTTCATTATTTTCTGTTTCGGTACCATCGACAAGTCAGTATTGCTGTAGAAACTGCACTGTAATTACAACTTGGTCCTGCACTGCATTCGTAATAATTCCCAAAAGGCAATACACTGTAGACTTGGGACCGGGTCGGGTTCGGCCATCCCGATCCGAAATTTATGGGTTCGGCTGAATATTAAATTTTAGAAACTTAAACGGTTCGCGTCGGGATTGGACGGGACCAAAACTTTTCGGGTTCAGGTTTATCCAAAAATTTTGTATTGTAGAACATTTTTATAGTATTGTAGCAAATTTGAAGTCACTAGCTCAAACCGTTCTTGAGTCATGATGCAGACAGAAGGACGGACGGACCCAGGGACAGAGTGAAATCATGTATGGTGGTTACCATGAGATGGCATTGCCGGCGGCTTGTTGTACTAGACGGAACCTAGAGCCTTATGCTAATGGTTTATTCGTTGTAAATTGGACAAAAATAAGTTTTTGATTCCAGGCATGATTCGAGTTGGTGAAATCACAGTTTGTGTAGCTATGATGTTAAGCACTTGAACTTCTGCTCGTGCAAATCTTGAAACTCAACTTAGAGAATATTTGCTGTAAATTCTTACTTGTTGTAAGACGTATTTACCAGCTCCTATTTAAAAGGAATTTTATATAAATAGTTTTACTTTTAAACTTATTTTATAAAATCAACATTCACTTTTACAAAGTTGGCATAATGATACGAATTGGTGAAAGCAAATTTTTTGTAGTTATAATGTTAAGCATTTATATTTCTTACAAAACTCTTACACTGAACCTCTTACAAAACTTCAGCAAATATTTGCTGCAAATTCTTACTTGCTTTAAGAGGTAAATACCTACCTATGCACCAGTTCTTGTTTAAAAGGAATTTTACGCATTGCTAGGAAGGTTAGGTAATCAAACTTAAAATGCAGTCTCCTTATAAAATATATTAGGTCTACAGGGCGGAATAATAAGATGTGAAATCTGCAGTGGTAAAATTGCCTTTCATTGCATTCAATTAAGTTCTCAAGGTTTGAATGAACAAAGTATTATTAGGTACTGCAACAGTCTCATTATTCTGCTAACGATTTAACAAAGAAATGACATGTGTGAATAGGTACAGTATATAGTAACTGTCAGAGCTTTTTTATTCGGGGTGTGTATTCTCTTAATCTTACTGACTACTTTTACTGAGAGAATACTCTTACTGAGAAATAATATAAAGATTCTTAAAAATTACAGCAAACCAACATGGAGTTATATTCGTAATTGGTGACTAGGTGTGATAGTATTTGCATCTCGACCCTTCCATTGAAATAATATTATTGTTTCACCATATTATTTTAAGTCTCTCTTGGTTTTATTGAAATATATTTTCTCCTGCTATAAGGAGTTACAATAGTGCTTAACTCGGTAATGCTTTCCACAATTCTGCATTCAAGTTAAGAAAACTTTCTTAGAACAAATTCCTCAGTTGTCTACTGTTGACTTTAGTATCAGACTTTCAGTGGGTAAAAAATAGTTTCAGGGTCTTTCCGTGGCAACTTGACAAATATATAGTGCGCTGTGCTTAAAATGTAAATCATTTATTACGGCTATGCCATTTTTACTTCTACGTCCGCTATATATACTACAGATAATAACATTGTGTCCACTATCCCCATGGTTGATATGAAATATTTATATAAGTATAAGAAATAATGTTATCTAAACATAGATACGTATTATTGAGTGTAGTATACACAGCTTTCCGTATTTCCTCTTACCAACTAGAAAAGAGATACGCTGAAGTTAAAGTGATTCAATGCGATTGTACTTTGTCGAATCTAATTCATTGATGAAAGACGAACTGGAACTCCAAATTCCTACGCTATCATTCGAAAAACTTCTTGGCTGACTTTCTTTTCTTTTTTCCGGCTCTTACCCAATAGTTTCACCTTAATAATAATATTTCAGCTTGACTTATACCAATAGTCGTCTTTTGGTTCAGACTGTCTTATATTCTATACACACCTACAGATACATACTTCCGCCAGTTTAGCACATAAACGTAACTTAACCGTGAAAATTCACAGCTTAGTAGCTTTCAGTTAAAAGAATTCGTATAGGGAATCTTGAAATGCTTATGTATTTTATATACCCATATATGTATATAGTTAGAAATGCCGTTAAATGCAGTTTCTTCTACACTGACACGGTATATTTTATATATATATAACGATATGAAATCTGCAAGCTTAGATAAGTATAAGTAGGCATATAGTCAGCCTTTAAGATAAGTTATGAACCATATTCTTCATAATATTAGAATATAACTATATATATAATCTCTACTTATTCGAACGATTCTTGTAACCCGTATACTTATACAAAGAGAAGAATATTTAAAGTACACATATCAATCTCACTGGGAAAGCAGTTCGTAGTGAAGCAGTGGAATGTCAGGACTGTAATATTGATACCATGATACCCCCTACCACTAAATCTGTTTGTCTTCCTGAGAAAATCTTTCTAGTCGTGTTGTTTGGAGGAAGAAGCTCCTCGTCTTTGCAGTCAAAAGGAGTGCAGCGACGGAATTTAATAGAAAGGTGAATTCAAAGAAATTCTTTAGCAAACACTTTACATTTTATTCTACTCTGCACCGTCCATAATTTGAGTGATTTTTGCAGGTAATGTGAGTGCTTCATAAAATATGACGCTTTTCTTCGTCAAAAAATAAAAGAAGATACAATCCTCTTTTCCGTGAACAGCTTGTAAAGAAGTTTATATAAAATTCCAGTCAGTCGACTTGAACTGTGAACCTACGAAACCACTCCAGCAACTGTATAAGGAGAATGTTAAATATTAAGCAATGAATGAAGGTACCTTAACGAACGTGGGCGAACGAACAAGACACGACTCAACATATTACCTACTACTACAACTTTATGCCTACTTAATATCTCTCGAATGGGCCTGCATACATTTTTCTATAAATACATTATTTTTTCTAGGAATTTGTCAAGGTACATGAACAACGTCCATTGCCAGATAATTTTAATCCATTTTTCTTGTCAAGCTTTTTCTTAGATTGCAATTTCCTAAATATATTTTGCATAAAAGGTTTACATATCTTCTGTCTAGAACAATTACTTACACAACGTCATTTTGGTAAAAACTGAAACGGTGGCTTGTTATGAATAAAAGGATTTAAGGTTCATGGTTGAGATTAAAGGCAGAATTCATCTGGTCGAAGTGAAACTGTCAGGTACAAAGAAGATAGCACAAGCTTCGAATCAAGTCGGTTTCTTCGGTATTTTGGTTAGTTTAGGAGATCGTGGAACGAGTTAGTAGAAGGAATGTAAGCTGGCCATCTGACGGAGTGAAAGTCTTTTACTTTCACCCGTTTTCAGCGAATAGATCGACATTTTCTCTTTGTCTCACTTGGCTGCACACCGTGTCTGTGCTCGGGAGTTCCAACTTCTGCTTTTTCGGAGGAACGTGAGGAAGAGGTCACCACGGTTGGGCTTCCTGTGATAAAAGTAATTTTCTATGGAGTTCCTACAAGCTTTTTTATTTCCATACTGTATGATATTTACTTGTATTGTAGTATGCCATTAATACCATATTGTAACCATTTGGAAATATTCCAAAGCCATTAGAAGGATGATGAACCTTACAACACATACCAAATGCATTTAACCAACAAATTCTGTAACAATAAACTAATAAACTTCAAGAATACCAATAAATTTTCTACACTCTGAATATTAGATACGCCTTTGTAAAAGATATTATGACAGCATTCAACCGGAACATTAATAGAATGAAAAAGTATGTGAAAATATGCAAGTATGTACCGTAGACACGTTTACCTTAAGCAAACATAAATTTCACATAAACACAGTGTAAAAGATCAACTTTATATCTTGTACAACAATAAAAATATAAGATTGGATTTTACAATCTATTTACACACATTTTTAGTCGTAATAAACAACTTAATGATTCTATTTGACGTGCTCAAACCACAATTCTCAACCTGAAGAAAATTTTAATAGCGAGCTTAAAGGTGCTGAGGTGTACACAGTACACCAGTAAACATTATTACTTGCATACCTTGTGGTACGTGTCAGCTTAATGTGCTATGCAAGGTGCGATGAAAATTAGTCAAATGGAATATGAAAACGCTGTTCCCCTAGCCATGGGCGTATCTAGAAATTTGTAATGGGGGGCTCGTGTCGTCTGGGGGGAGCTCGGAGTTCAAATAACAATAAGAAGTATTATTGCCTTAGTATGAAAATGGAAGTCATAAAATGGGTCTCCATTAATCAGACCATTAGAAGACTAAAAATGCACACCTATTTTTCCTTTTTCAAGATTTAGTCTCAATCTTAACGTTAGTTAGTATCGATCCTATTTTAGATAAATTGCCCTATTTCTTCCTATTTTAAATATCACATTTAAGAATTTTTATACATTTTTGGTTACATTTGAACATGTTTGTACGTTTTTGTACATTTTTGCACAAAATATTATCATTTACTAGAAGCAAAATAAAATTTATATTATACTCAAAGGTGATTGAAATGTAGCAAAATAGATTAAAATCACTAAATTAATGTGTCGCAATACCCACTACCAGTAGGTTTTAAGAATATGTATTCACTTGGAGGGAAATGAACGGGTATTTTGACTAATATTTGCAAGGTATTCTTTCATAATGAAATATTTTTGTTTACTAAACTAGGTATGCTTTTATTGATAATTATAATGGCCGAATAGGAATACCATCCAAGATGTCAAAATACAGATAGCAAATAACTGTGTTAGTTAAAAATGAATATTTTAAGGAAAATAATCAACCTCAACAACACGATTCCAGGCAGGTCGATATATTTACGAATGATTATCGTTTCAAAAATGGAGTTAGCAAACTCTTGTTTGGAAAAAATGCAAGCATAATTTTAATTTTCACTAAAAGATAAAGTAATATTTCATTATACTGATGACATGAGAGAAACATCAATTTTGCTGTAACTGTAACAATATTAAAATATTGTTAACACACACTGTAAGTCCGTATTTAATATCCTATTCTAGATCCTATGTGGCTATCTTTTAGATCCTAAATCCTACTCTATTTCAGAAAACGGAAATCCTACCTATCTGTTCTGTGGACGTTAGATAAACAATGAAGCCACTGCCACTATTATTATAAGTTATGTTATAAGCAATTGAAGGTTAAAATCCATTCCCGATAGTCCATAACCACTTTTTCAAATGATACTGTAGTAGCGTGTTGAAGCCATATTAGAGCTTGGTTTGATTTGAAAGCACAATCAATCAAAGAATTCCCATTATTGCATCTTTATGGTAGTTTTTCTTGCAACGTGTCAGTTTTATTAGCATGACGCAAATGATAAATTAGCATATTTACGATCAAGTCATAAATAAATCGTACAAATATTGATACACCTGCTGAAAATATATTGTTATGTATATATAATGAAAAATCAACTATTAATTTTTATGAATCAACCATATTGCATGAATATAATTTGAACAAACGAAAATATATTGTAAATGATACCAGATAAAAGCATTAGTGTAAAAGCGTCTAAAATAACAGAAAAAGAAAAATTAAAAACTTTTATAACGTCACTTTTTGAGAAAGACTTCAGCAATGCAATAGTTTACCTAGTAATGAAATTCTAAATGGCACATTATTAACAGTTTGAGCATAATTAAACGATAAGGACGACGGAAACAATGGAATAGACTAATGCATAGTATAGAACCTTCGTTTGCATAAGCCTCCTCAGTAAATTTAGTTGTTAAGCCAGTTATGAATTGTTAAGTTTATTCAGCATTTAAAGTTCCATCATTATGTATGTAAATATATGCTTACATCAGTAGTCTGTCAATAAAACCATTCTGCAATTATGCGCGGAAAATAATTATTACGTTATAGAGTACGTAGTAGAAACGTATACAGTTAATTAGACAGCTCGTAACCCATCCTATGGATTCCGGCTTGATTAATTCTGCAAATTATTTTATAATAACCGTAACAGACGTTACCCGTCTGCTGCTTTGCAGAGAATAGCTAGCAAAACAGTAAAATACTTATTAAGTCGCAGTCGCAGTTATAAAAAAACTTCCTGTTTACAATCAACTAAATTTTTTCTTTATTGACGATAATCCTTAATTCACTCACTTTTTCAAATTCCTCAAATTGTCAAATTTTCCTCACATTATAGTCAATTGATTTCATGTTTTTCATATTTTTCTAAGTTGACTCGATTTCTCTTCATTGTTTTAATTCATTTATTTCAATAAATGCTCTCAATTATTTAAAAAAAATATTGCTTCGGTTTTGCTTGTTCCGTTTTCAAAATAACCGGGACCCCCATAATTAGGTACTCTATTAATATATAAAGTAGTTTTAAAATAATAAAGCAGTTTAACCTCCCTAAATATCATCCTTGAGCGAGACAATAATGCGTTCCCTTGCTTCAAGGTCTTATCTATACCAACTTTAATTATTAAGAAACAAAGTTTCTTCTATAAGAACGCGTTTTGCGTCTGTCAGTCTGTTCGCACGATAACTCAAGAACGGTTTGAGATATTGACTTCAAACTTAGTATACGTGTTCTAGTGGTCCATTCAAAGGCCAAGTTCGCAGATGGGGTCAATCGGTCAACTCCTTCATGACCTTTGACCTTTTGGAATAACTTCTGTGTGAATACAGCCAGAAGAGTACACGCATTTTAAATGCTGCTATGTCAATTATACTTAGGTTTGAAAGTTAAAACTCGCTAAATTTGAATTTGAAGAGCGCCAATGGCATAATATATTAAAATGCATACTAGTCATAGTAATTGTATTACTACTAACACAGTTTCACGGTTAATGTTATCGTGTCATAGTTCACATCCCAGTGTCACTGTTCCCTTCGTTTCTTGGCTACACCCGGTGTTGACCGGTATATTTCATATAGGTATTTAGTACGTAGGTATCTACGACATGCTCTATGTATCCAATAATAGACAGAGATACCTAGTAGATTCCAGATTCGGGAGACTGTCAAGTTATCCTGTCAGGTTCGTCCATTCTTATCCTCCCACGTAGTGACCTAATTGATTTCAAACTATGCTGGACAATTACTAACGAAAGAATCGAATTCCAATAAATATTGCATTGATAATCACAATTGCTTACAATACATCTATAGTGCACCATCATCTAGTTTTCTTATCAATTAATTATTATACAAATATAAATAGATAGTATAAACAAACTTACTTATATAATACAAAATCGTATACTTACGTATAATAATATATGATAAATTAAATCAATAATGCACTTAACTCACAATCAAACTCTCACACACTATCACAATATCAGTATCTCATACACAGATATTGCCGGCGTCGGCAAAACCAGTACATATGTTGTACATACATGCATGGAGTATAGCATTATTTAGCAGTCTCAATCAGTTCCTACTTTATCAGTCCATATGAGTCTTCAATCTTTTGTTGCATTTAATGAAAATCGCATTTCTATGCAGAAAATGCCCAACATCTAACAAAATGGGAAAAAGTCTTGAAGTTGGTCCTAGATTATACTCAAAACGCATAACGTTCATATAGGTAAGGCAGGTATTTAAAAATACCACTAAGTTACTAATTGCAAACTGAGTGATTAAAATCTGTATAAGAATATCTCGACTTTCAATTAACTTTCATTATGCCCAATCCATCAGCATCACTGGAAGAGTTGTAAAAGTGATAATGTTAACGAGTAGTAGGTTATCCATAGTCGCCGGGAGAATGCTATATGCAAAGCTGAACAAAATATACCTTTAAGGTCTCATCAAGCCACGAAATTATTGCACAGTGGCCCAGTGTGAAGGAATGGGATGGATGAGAGTGATGCCTCAAGATTTGCACATAAATTCATACGTTTTCATTTTATCATTTTACTCTGTGGGTTAATCGAGAAGCATGAAATGATTAATGGGTGTTTTTCACGCATTGATCCTCGGATGTCTCACGAAGTGGAAATTCAGATTTCGTGTAATGCAATTTTCTTACACTTTGGAGTCTCTACCAAATCAATCGCATCCAAATAAAAGAGATGGACTAAAATCTTGGTTGACTCTGTAGCATACTTTCTAGTTAGTTTCTACTAAGCCAGGTATCCATTAAGTTTGCTATAGCAGACAAGACGCATTAATACTTTTCCTTGCAGAGAATTTTGCAACTCGATCAAGGTTTGTGTTCGTGGAAGCTGAATATTAGTATCCAGTCAGACCCACTACATGTAAGTATTTATAGCTTTTGACTTGTAACTTTGTAACCTCAGGGTTTTCCTCCGATTTTCTTATTAGTCTCTGCCTTCAGTATTAAACTGTTTCTAAAGAATGGGGATATTAGCTTTTGATATTAGTAACACCTTTATTACTACAAGTGAAACAACAAGAAAATCTGCTCATTCATAAAATATTGATTTAGTACCTTCTTTATAAAAAGTCTTCGTAATTTTTCATTAATACAAAGTTATTGCTCAAACCAACGAAGTAAATTCCAGTAGAAAAACATGTTTCAACAATATTGTATATTTTATACACTTTCCTTCCGCTAGCAGAAGAAAATTAATATGAAAAAACCCCGGCTATAATGTATACCTACTTAATTTTTTCTAGAGACTTTCATTAATCATTGAAGTTTTATAAATCATAAAATTTGTCCAACATGCTGGTGGTACTGTTATTATTCTTGCAACGCACTTTTCCATAAACAAACAGTTATTACCTCCAAACGAAAATCCGCATGATATTTCTAAAAACGTCCTCTAGTGCAATACAATGCAAAGCCAATAAAATTTGTGAATGACTAGATAAATCAATTTTATTTGTTTGTATTTAACGACAATCCTTACCTTTCGTCCAACCACTTATTATATTTTGTTTGACAGGAAACTCATAAGTAAAAACAGATTGTTTGTACAATAATAATATACTACAAGTCTGTAAGTACTTAAATGGTAGTCTATTATTATAAAGCTACTGTGTAGAAAAATATGTCTCACTTCTTACTGTGAGGACTGTTTGGAGATTACGATTAGTATTATGTATGTTATGTATAGTTGTGCACTCTCTGTCCGGGTAAAATTAGAAGGGAACGCATGCGTTTATTTTGTTCACTCGCAAGCAAACAAGCAAGAGCCGGTATGAAATTATTTAAGGAAGGAAGAGAATGTCGCAAGAGGTTGCTTTTCTCCGCTTTCCTTCTCTCATTCACTTTCACTTGCTTTTAGATTCCACGGATTGAATCCGTCCGCCAGGCTACAGCTAACGTTAAAGCAGAGCACAAGTAAAACTCCCGTACAATAAAAACATCGAGACATCCACAATCTCTCGTTCGTCTCAACAAAAACGACTTTGTAAAATTGAAGCGGCGAGTGTGTAGCCCAAGTTTTCCTGGAGACGGGACAAAGATATACTACTCAGGGCTACATAGTGGCAGAAACAAAGAACTTTTTTTAGAGTTAACATAAACTGCTCTACTGCTTCTCGTCTTCCATAACAATAAACTTAAACACATGCACACAATACACACACGTAGAGAGAAGTCAGGCACTCAACTACACACACAGGACACTCATAAACTTACACACATACACACACAAAAAGCGGATGGAGAATTAGAGCGATACACAACAAGTTCACATACACACAGTACAGTCAGAAATAGAGAGAGAGAGAGAGACAGAAGTATAAAAGGTTGTAACTAGAAGAAGTGTTTGCTCATTCAGTCAAGTTCAAGTGGAGGATGTGAAGGCTCCTTTTGAAAATATCTCAACACTCACGTGCAATTCCTCTCGACAGCCACTCGTTTCATTTTCATTCACAGTCCTCTCTATACAAATCCCGAAGTGAATTTACCCTTTTTTATTTGTCTGACGAGTTTATTCGATTAATTTCAATATCTTCTTTGTCTACGACTGTGAGAGCACTAGAAAAGAACCAAATAATCAACTCGTTAACCCTTTACAAACAATTCCACCAATAATGTCACACGCAGACAATACTTGCCAGGCTAATATTAATAGTTCAACAGTTTAAAAAAATGTCCTAGTAAAATTTGACAGGAGCAGTTTGTTCCCCTTGTTTCTATAGCCGTGTCGTGACTGTCGTGTCGTTCGTGCTACATGCGGTAAAATCGATTAAATATTTCCTTTCTTTGTCACAAGCTAATAATAAATAACCTAGTGTTATTAAGTGCAATTTAAATTCTATTTTTAGTTCTGTGCATGATTCTCATTTTATTTGCGGATGCCGCACGTAGTAAGTATAATATTTTACATGCTGTTCATTATATATGTAATCTCTGTATATATTTTTAATATACCCAGATTTATATGTACTACAAATTTTTTAATTAATATGTATTATGTACATATTGCCCAACTTGCCACTTGTAATTCTTTCTGGTACAGGAGTAAATAAAGGAGTATATGAATTCTTTGCCTTGTAGGGATAATGGGATAATAGTAAGTAGGTTTGTGTTTGTATGTGTATTTAACAGAAAGCCTTGAATGCGAATTAACTCGTAAAATTATTACTGTAACTCTCTAAAGAGTCAATGCTACCTACTTATTGTAAGTGGAGGAATGATTGTGGTCGTTTGCTTCGCTTGTTGTATTCATAAGGAATGTGGTTGCATACGGATACATTGCATTGGGTAAATGTATAAAATTAAATGAGGACATATTTCATATTATGTGACTTGGCTAGCTAAGTATACGAGTAATGAAGATTTCTATTCTGTACTGGTACATGATTTTCCGTATGTTATGCAATGTACTGTATATGTACATTGAGTATATTATTGGCAGTTGCTTGCTAAGTCGTAAATGCATTAATGACAAATATAAACAGGGCCAGTCGTTTACAACAACCGCATAATAATATGCTTCTTGCATTTACCATATAATTCTTGTACATTCTCTTTGTGTATGTATATCTGTCACGCTTTTATACATGTGATAGAAGGATTTGAAACGCTATTCGGATCGGAGAGAGCCACTACTAGATGAAGATCAACACACTTTCCTCATGGGTTCTCTCCTTGTACTTTCTTGTACGAGTCCGTGGCACAATGGAGTGGATGAAATTCTATATATGTTCTACTGCCAGTAATTGTTTTTAGTGTCAGGAAGTGTTTCGAGGTTATTTCGCTTCGGTTTTCACTTTGTCGCTTTAAAAGCACAACAAAACTGTTTCCAATTCCCCTCGTAGTTAAGTTCATTGCTCTGAATGCACTTCAAATAATTAGTCACTTGGACGTGGTGTGGTTACTGCATTGAAATATTTCTAGCACACTTCTGCATGTTATTATATTACTGGTTAATAACAAGAATAAGGGACACAGTGTAAAATTGCTTCCTTAAAATACATTACAAGGGATGGAACATGATTTGGGCATTAGAGATATTGTACAGGGAGAATGAGTACAAATTGTTGGCAGATTGTAGCCCGGATGTAAAATGATGGTTTTAAAAGTAAACAGAATTATGTGGATTTATTGTTTCTTTGTAGCATACATGCGTAATGATTCCCAGCTCATTCATTTATTTCAAAGTGGTTTGGTTATAGCTCCGTAATGGAATGTAAGGGAAATGAATTGCTAGTTTAAAAGACAAGAATCTCCAGAGTGGCTCAAGAGGTAAGAGTTGTAGTTCAATGGTGTGTAAAGAAGATCGTCTGCGAAAGTCTGAGATTAGAGTCGCATGTGAAGTGAGTGAGACAAGTGACTCGTGCAAGAAGCATCATTTGATAAGTCGAATCAGATGAGACGCCAGCCTTCCCTGTTGTATTATATAACCCTTGTCTCCTTTCCCTTTAGAGTTGTGAACTGTGTGTGAGTTGAGTGTTCGGAAGAGACTTGTGTGTGTCAACTCAAGTCAAATCAAAGTCTAAAAGGCAACACTCTCTGTCTATAATACAAGTACAGCACCGTTGTGCCGGTGCTCTGCCCAGACTTTTACTCTCCCAACTTACAACCAACTATACGCCACGACTGAATTTCCGTCCATACATGCACACGACACCGTGTTACGTTGGAAATACACAGCCACAGTCAATTCCACTTTACTCTCGGCTAACTTGTAAGTAAGTGTACTTTCAGCCAGTACTACTGGAGACATTTTGTTGTAGGGCTGGATATACTACATGGCAGTCGATAGTATCTGCAATGGGGTCCTGTAAGGCTTTATAGTATTTTCATTTTCAAACGCGCTACCTACACAATATGGGCAAAACGAAGAAAACTCATTTCCATTGCAGACTTTTTAGGTATTCCTCTAGTATAATCATCATGCGAATTGGATCAAAAGATTTGTAAGCAGCTTTTTGTACTTTCTAAAATTAAAAGAGTCCCCTATGTTCTCTAACTTTCTTAGAAATCTACTCTGTATTTTACGTAAGTACATAGTCTCCTTTCGTAAATGATAAGTACGCAGTACTGTTTTATACAAATGGTATCAGAACAGTAATTACTTCCTTAGAATACAAAGCGTGGGCAAATCACAATGCAAAAATCATTCTCCAGAAGTTACGTTTGGAGTGAGTGTATGACAGAAATTTAAAACCATTAGGAAGTTTCTATTCTAAACGACAGCTTATATTCTTGTATATTGTCTAATTTAATTGCACGACGAAATATCCATATATTGACATTAGAAAGAACATAAATCGATTTTTTAATCGTGTAGGTAAACACTTTCTATTGGGTGTTAATCAATGTTCTAATCGCAGCCGATATATAATTGTTGCTAAAATATGCAAGTAAATTATTGTATATTTTGCACAAGAGTAACGACTGCAATTTTCAATTACTTGCCTTCATTTTATATCAATTGATTATTGCAACACCGAAAGTATGTCACTGTCTAACTCTGAGCCATGAGCATAACAGTCTTTTATTCCCCCATTTTCCAGTTTTGTATTGCTACTTTCTGAGGAGCCGACATAAAGTCCCTTCTTGAATGCAAAGCTCGATAAATCATTCCGCCATATACAATTTTTAAGTTTTGCAAGTGTTTTCATAATTTCTGATATGCCATAACTAATTAATATGTCTGTAATATAGATTATCCTTTCAGCACAATAATCTGAATTAACATGTCAATATAATTGTATTTACAATTTAAAAAACATTGGGAAATGGATGTACTGTAAGTAGTACCGCAAGAGAACCGCTCTTACAGCGTTACTTTTTGCTATTTTAGAGGAATTATTTCGGATTACGGGGATGGGGCGATGGTACCCTGCCCCCTGCATATTGCCTTTTGGGAGCAATTGTCTCTTCCGTTGCATACGGTGTTTGCTAGGTTTATTGATTTCTTGAACTTTCTTCGGTCTTGTTGCATTAAGCTGCTACAATATCAAAAGTCATGAAAGAATTGGCCAGTTGACCTTATCTGCAAGTTTAGCCTTCCAATGGACAACTTGAATACGAGAACCAAGTATGAATTCATTATCTCCGACCGATCTTGAGTTATTTATAGTAAAGTACAGACGGACGGACACACAGCCCATTCACTTGCAAGTATCTTACTCCACGTAATCAACCCTTTGTAATGGGTGTAAGTAAGAATCTCGTAGGGTAGTAACAATGTTTGTTAATAGATGGGCTCCAGATATTTGTGGATGCGCGAGCGTCCAGCTCTCCCCCTAAATACACTCTTAATTGAATTTTAGAAGTCAAAGGATTGATTCAATCTTCGAACTTGACGGACACTTTGAATGCACCAAGTTTAAAGCCATTATCCTAAAATCTTAAATCGATTTATCGTGCATACATTTGGTCAGACAAACCATTCCCAGTATATTGCAATACTTAATAAACCATTTGCCACGGAAGAAAGAAGTATCGCATCGAAGACTGACAGAAGCTGTTATGAACTTTGACATGGTAAATTTAACTGTAACATAAATATGCAAAATGTGACACTGTTACCATGTAGCAGTATAACTGTTTTGACTAAATCTGTGTCTATATAAAAGCTTCAATTATAATTTTCTGAATATTGAACCTTTGGCGGTCTTCAAATTAAAAAGTTAACCGCCATTACTTTCAAATTTAAAGTAGAATTCACGTCGCAGTATTTAAAATGCGTATTTGAGATTGTATTAACGTAATGATTCGTCTAAAACGTCAAAAGCCATGAAAAAGTTGGCCGATCGATCCCATCTTCGAACTTAACCTCCCAATGGGTCACTATAATACAATAATACGTATACTTCCCAAGTTTAAAGCTATTATCTTAAATCTTTCTTGAGTTATCGTGCATACAGAAACACAGATACCGGCAGATGGACGGACAGACATATTCAGCACACTGCATATTCTCATAAAGTATCTACCGAAACTTAACATTCATTTTTTATCAGCATTTTAACATGAATCTAATTTACACTACAACATAATAATATATTATAACATAATCTGTGTTGTGTAACTTGTATACCACAAACTGCTTACTTACGCTTAGTGCACCATGTATTCAGCCGTAGAAACTATCAAAACTATCACAGTTCAGATTTCTGTTAGGATTCAAGGAATGCTGGAAGCGAAGGAAATATTTTTAGTTTTTAATCCGGTATATATTACGAACGCATACCCCTTGATACTGACACGGGATAGGGCGATACGAGATTGAAATATTAAACTATGTAGTAGCGTAGGAATCCATTATAATATGATTTGTAACTTGAGAATAGGATTTTCAACCGATGATGTGTAGGTATACAATAACGAGTTGTTGTAATCAGAGACTTGCAGGCAAAGCTTTGGTCGGATATTGAAATTGAAAGCAGTGCATATGTAGAATCTAAGCTATTACCTGTGGATTTATCTAAGTAGATGGCTATAAATATAAACGACTTTAGTCATCCCGCTGGTCCAAATCAACTCTTACGTTTCTATGTAAGAGTAAGCGATTCTGAGCAAATTTAACCAAGGTACATCACAAACGTTATTTGCTCTCACCTCGAAGTGTAGGTAAGTCTAATAGTAACAGTGGCACTACAGTCGTGTAACTTTCTATATACCTACCTATAATAATCATAACCATAAAACACACACCTTTACCCACTCAAATCAGTTTCGGAAGTTGCATCAAACTGTGGTGAATTCAGAGTGCAGATTTGGAAGAAGTATTATTAGACTTTCTGTATTTGCTTTTGAAATTGTTCGATGATGGAAATTAAGCTACTAAGATTCCTAAATATTTGTTTAAGTGTGTTTTAATACAAGTCAAGCCACTAATTAAAAAATCCCAAGTTCAATTCTAAAGTTTATTTCAAATGTGAAATTTAAGAAGCGATTTTATTATTAGCCAACTACATGAAGATGCAGCCGGAAATTACATTGGAAAAGTTTGATGCAGCCAAAGTTGTCTTATTGTTACTTATCTTACGACTGAGTAGACAATACTCGTTGGAATATCTGTAGTAGTGTGGTAGTTGAATTACTGCAGCAAAGCATTAGTAGAAGTCAGAGAAGCATGGAGGTGGAAGAGCATGTATTTGTATATACTTAAATGGAATTTGTGGAGAAAATAGGAGAAGAAAGTTAACCTCTAGGAAAATAAAATGTGTGAACTGCTTTATGAAGGAATTATTTCCCACGCTTCGTCTGTTTAATGAGAAACTTGGGATTGACATAGAAAATTCTGTTGGGAATATTTGCTGCTGTGCAAAATGCTCTTCTTACACAGCAGACAGACAAGTAGCGTTCCAATGTTATTTCTAACAGAATTCTATTCTAAAACTGGGAAAAGTGTGTGAGTGGTAACTATGTGTATACATTTGGTATTATCGCCACAATATTAAGGTTAGAAGTTCACACATATACACATAAACTAAGCCTAATGTCGTGACAAACTTTCCTCCCGTTTAGCAACTCAGTCAGTGCTTAGGTGCCTGTAAGGTACACATTATTATTTTGAACGCTCCAGAATTCCATGTACCACTTCTCGTAAATACGAAAGTCGAATAGTCGTCTGCCTTGTGCTTGCGTAATTTATTGCGAATCATGGGTTGACATGTGCTCTCTGTGGGAGAAAGTCATTGTGCCATGAATTTAGTTGGGTAAAAGGATGGTGGTTAAAGTTGTAATAACCATACACACCACATTATCTTTTTCTTCCATAGACATCACTGTAACTATTGGTAATAAAGTTACTAACACATTCTACTCGTTCACCCTCTAAAATAGACACTACATGTTAATTCGGTGAATTCGTTCGGATTCTCTACAGAGTCGGTGCTGTGCAGGGTTTGTGTATTTCATTGCAAGATGCAAGCAGGCTTTTTATCCATATAGTAAGTTTATGTTAAAAGGCTCGGATATACCTAGATATAGCGAAATAACAAGGCTCCTTAAGATGATTTAAAGTATAAATTTATTCTTTTGATTCACTCGATGTCCATTAATGCAATTTAATTTGATTCGCTTTTATGTTCAGGTTTTGATTTGATCCTATGCTATTCAGTATAAGCAACTTCATTTCTGTTATTATTAGAATTGTTTTAAGATTTTTTTAATTATTTTGGGGGATTCAGAGACTTAAGGCTTACATTGATGCTTTGCAACCCATTCTCAGAAGTAGACAGATCTTAATCCACATCGATACATTATTCAGTCACCCAATTTTTTCCGTGATTACTATTGTGAACTGTAAACTTATATATATTTTTAGATATTAGATGCATAAAATCATAAAAATGTATTGCGCATAGCTCAGGTGCCACCAGGTTTTCAGATACAAACAAATTTAAAGAAAGAAAAGCTTATAAAGTTTTTAAACACCTATAAGACTTTTCATCAGTTTTTCTCCTCGCGCAATGAATTTCACCAAATAGATTGCATAGTACAAATAGTAAAAAGAATCTACTAACAATAAGTCAACAAGTCACTGAAGTCACGTTTGATCTGTGTTACGTAGAAGATTTGACAATAAGATGTCATCTAAAAATAGTCTAACAAAAAATTCTTTGTACCAACATTTATGTTATTGCTTTTTTTATATAGCTGTTTTCTATTAAAAACTCCAAGTCGCATTAAAAAAAGTATTACTAACCATAAATATAGAATTGACACAAAAAATGCTGGTGTCTACTTCATTGATCGTGTGTCGAATATCTTTTGCTACTATTCAAATGACATACGTAAAAACACAACATATTCCATTTAAATTACACTAGCGTAGTCTAGAATCTAATGCAATACAACCCAAATCACTAAAAAAAAATTATTGGTTCATACGTTAAGTTGGTATAACATTTTAAAAACCGTTTCAACCGTCTGCGTCTCCTAGTCATTGCTCAAAACTTTTTCAGAGTTTTTTTGCCAGACATTCATTCTACTCCATGTACGTACATTTCGTACGTGTCTACTTATTATTTGCTCAAAATAAAAGAGACAAAGGCTTTTTAAACTCTACGTGTATTTTTAGGGTGTTCTTGTAATCACAGAAAACGTAGCGTTGTACTGTTATGATGGTTAGGTAGGTTATAAAAATATTTTATTATTGCGTCCAATAAAAAGTTCCTTCTACAGATAGCCGTGAATAGAGGTTTGTACATACAAGGACCAAATTAATGTGTACACAATGTGCCTTTCTTGGTCATAATGCTACAGGCTCATAGCAGTTGAAAGATGACTCTGGAGAGAGAGTAATTGAGCATGATGTCGGCGGTGGGCACAGCTATAATAAAAGGAACTATGAAAGTACAGTTAGCAGAAAAGGTACTGCAGAACTGCTCTGTGGTATTTATACGTGTAATAGCTTTACTGTTTAGTACTGCTGAGACTTTGCCAAAACAGTACATAATATATAATAATAGAGGTGGTCTTTTCCCCGAGTACATGGGAATTGTGAGACGAGAAGACACCCAAACCAAAAAGCAGAACAGATGATTATATCGTAGTAGTCCTAGACAAATAATACTTGTCCTCTTCTCCACATGCAACTAAAATCCCTACATCCTACATCTCCCCTTGTTTTGTCAATGTTTAATGACTTTACAAGCGTCCTCCGAAGACCACACCGCTACAACAGCGGAGCATCTACATATTACGTATTCCAGTTTAGTAAGTGCATCTTATTATTGCTATTACTCTCCCGCTGGGCTATTATGTGTTCAGGAAGTATATAACACATACTGTAATTGCCATGTAGTACTGCGGAACTGAGTGGAAGCTCTATTTATGTAACTACGACATAAACTCATTTTTTACCCACCTTGTGCCTTAAAGTACATTTCGTTGTGTAAGATTGCTATTTCAGTTTGGGAGGGTTCTTTACCTTGCTTTGAGAGTTTTGATGTTTTCATGTGACTAATCAGGGCACTACACACCCGGGTCAACTTGCTCTTTGTATAATTCGTTTACGCAAAAGTATCTGAAGATTTGCTTGTCTCATTTTCCTAGCTATTACACAAAAGACAGTGGGTTATGAGCACAGTAATAGTTTTCTAAAATAACCGAGAAATTAGAATGTCTTGCTATTTGTAATAGTTTATGAGCCATGACATTATGTAATGGTGACACGGTTAATAACTTTAGGCACAAATAAAATGCATTCTACAACAATAATCTTCATTTAATATACCTGCTAGCAAGACTGAGAAAAACAACATTGTGTTTTTGGTTTCTTAGTATACTATAAGTTTACTAATTTAGATTAAAATATGAAGCAATTCATTTTGCTGTAATTTTAGTCTACAGTTGACATTTTACAGTAGTAGCTTTCTCCTGCAAATTTAAACAAGGTTTGAACTATCCCATTTAGAATGGTGTGCATAAAACAAATAACCAAACAGATAAGTTTCTATTCGAATTATACCTTCAAAGGTAGCCAACCATATCTTATAAACATCAGAGTTAATAAGTTTTTATAGAAATAAAATTATAATCTATATTCCATCAACTCCATAATATTAAAGTCATAGATTTTTAAAGAAATCATCAATATTCAACCCCAAAGGGCATTGAGATCCATTAGCTAGCACAATTAAAAGTACCTAGGTAAATACTAAAAGGTTGCAGCAGTCAGCAGAACTTGCCTTATATCTGTTTTATGGAAATTACATATCCTGTAGCACTTACCAAAATGATTATACTTAGAAAATCCTTCCGATTCCGAATTCAATTTAAGTTAGATTTGTGTCATATCCTCCAGTCCAGCAGCTTTAATGATATTTTGCTTTGCAACATTTAGATTGCAAAAGTAACAGTCAATAAACGAGTAGGCAAGTGTTTTGCCAATAGCACTATCTATTTCAACTACATAACTATCACGTTGCCACTTGTCGAATCCTAGATATAAATGCAGTTCATCTTGAGCACGTAAAAAATGGGAAATCCCATTTTAAACGCAATCGTCATGATTTCAGTTACACATACTCAAACCTCAAATCATCTGTAAATATTTTTATTTTTACTTTACATAACTGCTGTCTACTGCCCGCAAGTGAAAAATCGTACTGCAACATTTGATTGAAATTGCCATGATTGCCTTGGTGTGTATTTTCTACATTAATTACGTATTTCTCGCAATACTAAAAAAGGAAATCTGAGATATACTTGTAGAAAGCTGAAATATAGATCGGTACTTGGATAGACGCATACATTGAAGTCTGTCTACTTAAATATTATTTATTGCGATACTTTTAAGAACTACATTTTATCAAATGCAAGGCAGACAGAAAAACTGTAATACATAGGTATTGATATATTGCAAAACTCGGCTATTTACCACACGAAAAGCCTAGGTAGATTAAATATTATTCTGGTATGATTTGAAGTAGGAGAAATAACATGTAGTTTTAACACTCGTGACCTTTTCAGAAGGGTGAATCAAAACATGGAAATGAGACGCTGTCTAGCTATCACGTGCTCGTTTAGAAACCGTGTCGGGTCAGATATTTATACTCTTGAAGGTTGATCACGTAAAACGTTGGGTGTATCTGTGTATTTGTTAATAGTAGTAAAATATTATGAAATATATGTTTGTGGTATATGTTTATACCCGAAAGTGAAGAATTTATTGAGATCCCGTTGTATCTGCTCTGTATATAAAGTAGTTCGCAGTCGATTGTGGTCGAAGTAGGCAACACCCACTCACGCACTCACAATTCGCTTTCTTTCCTTTCACTCTTTCCCTCACCTTGCTGAGATGTTTTGGGCGTGATGTGAAAACGACCGGGCATCTTCCAGTCGCATTACATATAAAAATGCACTGTATAGTGAGAGAGAGAGAGAGAGGAATTCTGTATTATTTTTGTATATGTGTGCCGTTTAGACGTGGCTACAAGTTATCCAGGTTTTTCTCGGTTTGAATTGGATTTGTTTGTGCCATATTGTCCAAGAGATTTTTCCTATTCTTTAACTTGGGTCATTCTGAAGCCCGGAGTATCCTTTTCACTTCATCCATCTCATTGCCTAGATTTGAAACGAAAAAGCCTTAAAGAGTAAATGGAGTTTTTCTGTGTGTAGGAAGAGAGCAGGCGAGCTCGGGGTTTTCTATTCTTCTATTGTAAGACACTTATCCGATTTAGATCCGACTTAATCTTGACTATTTGTCGGTTGTGAAGAGCGATGAGGAAAATGTTCTATAGTTATTGTTTAGAAGTCATGTGTGAGCCTTCCCCACAGAGTACTTTTTGTCTTGCAGAGCATAGCAAATAGTAAGTGACTGACAATGAATGATACACCTATCTAAGTAGTTTGTTCCAAAAAAATCTTTAGACTAAAAAGAAATTGTTTACAGGTTCTTCCATCTGCGTAACAGTTGGGTGCTGGATATAATGTGTAGGAATATAGTGGAAACATAGGACTAAATGCCTCAGAGTTTATTCAGCTTATCGTGAATCTACAGCGAGAAATATTCTTTGCAATCGCAGGGTACACAGATGAAAAGAACACAATGGGAAAAGCTTTGGCACAGATACAATTATAGTGCTGGTACTTTTTTGCATCCTGTTTCTTCTCTCGCAATGTTTCAATTCGAAATGCCTTGAAGGTGCAAGGAGAAATAGTTCCTCTATGTTTGATTCCTTTCTCATAAAAGAATTTTATGGTAAATCAATTTCTCCAGAAGTTTTTGTCTGACCGGTAGATTTTATGCATTGCACCATGGAAAATTGTGTGTTTGGCCTCTTGTGCTTTTTCCATGACTGAAGTAATATCCATAAATGTGAGTCATTTTTTCCAGGCTTTGTGACTTGACTGACTTCTTGAGCTGCATTTTCCCTGGCGGACTCCCATGTCTGCAGCAACACGCTGTTAATGCACAAAATGCATTCGCAACTCAATTGCACTGCACTTCTATTATGTATAACTCGTTTGGTCTGGGAATGCCATTGCCTTTCAAGAAAAAACCACCGTGTAGTAAATATTATTGCAGTGTTAATATAGTACTCAAGAGAAAGCTTAAAATAAATTCCTTTCATAGAAATACTGAATTGAACTACATAGTTTTAACTTTCGTGCGATGGTTTTATGGGAACACACTGTCTGTATGTCCGTCTGTCTGTATGAGCGATAACTTACTGTAGAAATGTTTGAGATAATGGCTTCAATTTGAGTTCAATAAGTCCTATTATGGGGTCAATCGGTCAACTATTTTATGGTGCTTGACACCAACGACATGATCCTGAAAGATCCGTGCAGATAATCCACAAATTGTGGAATTATGAAATGAAATCTATATGAAGTATGGAAAACTACTTAATAATGTTTTGTTCGTCTGATTTTTATTGTGTGTACACATCTCACTCCGATACTTATTGCGATAATTTCACACTGGTTTACTATATATTTGTGCTACTAAACTTCGTCAGTTTCCTGGTCTGGTACAGGTATCAGTGAACTTCATTAAGATATATTTTTATTTTGTGTAATATGTACACTATGATTTTTCTTGCCAGACACATATATTCGAAGTAGTAATTTATTATACTGTGAGAAATTTTTATTTTTCAAGTCGAAAAGTAAATAACGTTGATTTATACAGATGTTGTGAGAAAAATTTATTTACTCCCGATCCAACAACATGAAAACTTGACAGGTTTCTCTGTGTAGTGAATGTTAACTTTTTACAATGCATTGTGCACCTCTGATAAAAGTTTGATACAAAAACGACGCGTGAATGCTAAATGAGGCGAATTTGAAGCATGTTCATACGTTCAACTGATGCTATTCACTACAGTCAGTCATACCAAGTCCCATTGTACTATATTCGCAACTCTATGACTTTTCCTGAATATTCAATTCTTTCACACAGCAACGTAGGTCATAGTATTTTGTGTATTCGCGATAAAAATATATTGTAAAGTGTATACTTGTGTACGTTTGTATGATTACGTGTGTCTTTATGATTAGACTAGACTATTGCTATTCTAACGGCAGTAAGTCTATCTTGTAGTACTAATCATTAGTTTCTAAGCTAAGAGTATACGACGATGGGTGGTTACTTTAAGTTCGAAATAAATAATTCTCCTTACGAGAAGTAATGATTTAATGATGCATGATGTATGGACAACAAAAGTAGTTGGTTACTATTCAACAATAATAATATTAGCTGAAACTGTACTCCAACAGAAACTGAGAAGTTTGAATCCTGATTCTCTATTTATACTTTTCCGAATCCTTTGTCCTGAGTTGATTTCCCAATGTGCCAAAGCATCCTTCAGTTATCCGTATCCTCCTTCCTATTATAGGTTAATCCCCAATGTTCACTAATCGTTAAGGCTGGGCTTATAGGTAGCAGGTGGGGCATTGCGGTCCATACACTTCCTATGTATTTTGCCAATTCTGCGGTTCCATTTTCAGGCCACAGTTTTCGATCGATTTCTTTCAAATTTTTATAGAATATAGTATTTGCAAATGTCTAGGAACCACGCAGCTCGA
>JABASD010001670.1:0-36405 GCA_019776165.1 Pogonognathellus flavescens
ACCTAAAAATCATTCTTTCGGTTTTGTTTCTGCGTTTCTTTTGTTAAAAAAATGACTAATGCCATTGTTTGTGTCCAAGTCTTACCTCGTGAGGTCCCGTAGGACTGCTTGATGTTAGTTAATATACTTACTTTAGTAGAAAATAGATTACTTATTTAAATGTAAATTTTTATGTAATGAGAAATGATCATCATTATCAATATGTTTAGAACAGATTTACGTTTCCTGTAATGAACGACAGAAAGGGAAAAGTGAGACTTGTACATATCAGTGCATTGTTTCTACTGTGGTTTAGATTCCATACAGCTCTTGAGTAAGAATTATAATTGGTTTACACCTCTCACCTCTTCTTATCAATCATTTATTTAAGGTAAAGTGGACAAACATGCAGTCAACCCCAAACCTTTTACTGAGATTTTTGTTACATTTTTCTTTTATATACATTTATATATACTATTTCACAAGATTTTCATCTCTATTATAGTATATAAATATATACAAACCTTCGTAAACCATATTCATTCTTAGTGAATTCGGTATTTGTCGAATGCTAAACCAAGATTCTGTAGCTGTACACAAATTCTTTATAAACCGCATTCGAGTTAGAATACACAGTGAAAATATTTGTAAGTTTTGTATTATTTGAGAAAAGACATCATGAACAGGGATAATCCGTAGACCCTGCGTAAGGAATTGCGAAGCTGTCACTGTCACCCGTCGTACTTTACTTAAGTTTCAAGTTTCAATGATGCTCTTGTAGCAAAGTGCATGTCCGAACTAAACTTGATTTCTTTTAAATCCTAAAGGTTGTGTAGTAGTTGTATGTGATTGACTGATATGTGAATAGTTTCCCTAAACTGCGTCTACGTACAATCAGGAATTCCGGATAAGTGCGTACAGTCTATACCCCCTGCACTATAACTTATATATACCACCCCCAGTACTTTCTGAGTAGGTATAAATATTCCTGGAGTGAGTGACAAGAAAGGGAACTTCCAAATAATACTGGAGTAGACGAAGAAACAGTATGTAAACAGTTCGACGACTGGAATTCTTAATGCCAAGAAAGATTCAAGGTTCTTTGAAATATAAAGCGTAATAATATTATCTGGAAGTTGCACTTGGCTACCTTTATGCTTTAACACACTCCTACTAAAACCCTATAGCCTTATAAAACTTTACTACTGCTGCATAAAGTATAAAGTAGTATAAGGGTAAAAGGTTATGTCTGAGAAAGTAAGATTTAAGTATTCAGTAGACTGCGGTGTACGTTTGGATTCCAAACTTTGGAATATGTAATGCACAATGCAACGAGAGAGGTACAATTAAGAGCTGGGAGTAAATGGTAGACAGATATGGTGTAAAGAGGTAAGTATCCTTCATAAATGGCTATTAGCCAGCGTATGGTGTTGTAATGTTTCACATTTGTGTTTGGGAACTGGGAACATATTACATAGCTGTGTGTTGAGACAAGCTACATTTACAATTGTCAAGAATGCTACAAAAGAAGTCTCATGAATGAAAAATGTTTATGACTGAAGATGTTTCTGATTGATGATATCTCAGGTCCAATAATCGATGTGCAGGCCGTGGCTCAGAAAAAAGCCCAACTACCCTGCGATATCTTTCCACCGGTTCTTACGGACTCCACTATTCTCGTCCTGTGGTACAAAGACCTTGGAGATATGCCAATTTATAGGTAAGAAAATAAACTCTTTTCATTAACATTTATTATTTAACTGTGCTATACATAACCACGTGTATAGTCAATATGCAATATCCACATAATTAATATTTTATATCTATATACATATAAAATATTAATATAGTGTGAGTATACTCACACTTTCTATAGCTTATTAATATTTCATAGGATTAGGACAGGAGTAGAATTATATTTTAATATATAAAACGTTTACCAATATCTACACATTTATTAAATACGTGTTGTATTCTGTATGTAGTATTCTGTACGTAGTATTATACCACGTTCATCCAATACTTAATATAGATCGTATAGCAGCAGTATATTATAGGCCTTTTAAAGGGACTTGTCTCTGCTACTTATTTACATTTCTCTGTACTACCAAAAGAATGATGTGTGGCTATAAGACTAGAAGTCATTGCGGTCGTAAGATATTTGGTCGAACTACAAATAAATCAGAAAGGGATTAAAATTTTAGTTCTACGTGGTTCTACAATTGATTTGTGATTATTGTAACAAACGACATTTTATGTACAAACAGAACCTGTTATTTAAAGTTAAGGCAAAAATTCTAAATGAAATATAAAACTTAGCAGGCATTATACAGTAGTATTATAGTATTTTGCTAAAAAATTTCAGTTCACGATAAAACGAAGATTAGATTTATTAGTGCAATTTGCATTGAGCCTATCATCGATTGAATGTAAGTAGTTTTGATGTTCGTTAATTAATGCGGTGTGGTTGAAATGGGTCATTCTCAGTTGAATCGATATTTAAATGAGTGCATACTTAGTGGTTGAGTGTATGAGGAAGTATTAGGTAATTGTAAAGTTAACAATGGCATAATATTATGCTGAGAATGTAATTGTCCAGTGAAAAGTGGGGTAAAAGGCAAGACACGTTTGAGACATCCGTTTTACATAGAGTTGATGAGACTAACAACGCTGTCACGTTGTCAGCTATAAACTCGGTTCAGTATTAAGCTGCAATGTAATTTTGACATGACAGTGTCAGTCAGGATGTGTTGATTATTGGGACACATTGAGTACTTTCCCTAACGTCACTCTTCATAGCCCCATTGATTGCATCAAAATTCTTTCTCATGGAAGACCAGCAAACTATGACTCCCTTTTATTGTAGTATTACATTGCTAAAAGCTCCTATAGGCATTTTTCCGTCTTCCCAAATACTTTTTCAACCTGACCATGATTTTTTGACTATCACTCAAATTTAAGCTGCAGCATTGATCTTTCTACTTTCCTTGACAGCCTTTGTTAACCTTAATATTGCATGGGCTGTCTTGGATGACTTTATAATACGATTACTACATATATGGAAATTTTGTCATTTTATGCATGATGCATAATGAAAGGACTCTGCCAGTAAGTAATACGGGGAATTTATAAAAAGTATCGTGATATATTTTATATTGTGAAGTTTTTTATATCTAGACTTGTGTTATATGAAACTCTAAGTGTGCATAAAAGGAATACATATAGTGTATTTTGTACCACAACTTTAGTTTGGTAATATGAGTGGCTAGATACTTGTGATAAACATGAAATGACAGTAACATAAGCTAAGCCGTGTGTTTATAGTCATAATTGTTGCTAGCCCATACACTTCGTTATGTGAACAGAACTAAAGTTAAGTCTTTTTCAAGTACGAAAGTTATTCTAGCGAGTTAAGCAAACTGTTCAATGTTCAAAGACGACAAGATGACAACGACGTGAAAGAAGTTGTTGCCATCTTACAACTAGCAGCAGAAATGTGGTAGTAGTGGCAATGGTAGTATGGAGTTCTATATAATAAGAGATAATATTCCACCACGCACATACACACGTAAGTATTATACTCCAACTAAAAGGCAATCAGTATATCGTCATCGTCATAAGACTTAAAAGAAGTCAGTAGTGTGTGTACAAAAGTGTTCGTCAAATGACAAACTTCTCTGCCTCAAATAAACTTCACTAAAGTGAAGAGTGCCATGGAAAGTTGTGCAGTTGAAAAAGTTTCATATATAAAAGCTAAACCAAACAGCCACCTTCAACTACTCCTCTTTATGTATCAAACATCAAAATCTTGAGGCTCTCTCATGCCATGCCATATCATTTTATCCGACACACGAGGAGTCATTTCTATAATTGAGTTGTATTCATATACATTTATTTCTAGTTCACTCTAAACTTCTCTTGTAAAAGTGAAAATCACAATGTTTTATTATTGTAATGTTATTCCAGACATTTAGCTTTGTATACAATTCGACTTGGTTTAAGCTACAGTTGGTTGTATTTAGTCTAAAAATAATATTGCGATGTTTTTCATGTTTTTGTGCTTTTTATACATAATTGGTCTTGGTGACGCGGTAAAACTAATCACACTATTAGTAAATAAGGCGCTTCGTTTGTGTAAAACTGATTTTATCTGCTGGTACACACTTACCATATATATTATAGTAATATGTAGGAATCTATTCTATATTAATGACTTTATTACTTTATATGCATATTTATATATGAGTTAGTTAGTATGTATTAGTAAATTTTATATAGTTGAATATTGTATGGAATAAGTAAGTGCCAGACTAGTACCTTGATAACAGGCTAGATATTATTTGAAGTCTCAACAGAATTCTGTCTTTTATATATGTATAACTGCATCAGGTACGTGAAGAGTACCGTAATAGCGTGTTCCAGCTGAGCTTATTGTCAGTTAGTGCTAAGTGTGTACATGATAAAAAGTTTTAAGCTTGAACATATACAGAACATATTTTGAGTAGTCTTTGGGATTTCTTAGTCTCTTATCTTCAATCTTATACATACTACAACTGCGGCTGCATATATGGATTTAGCACAAGTCAGACTATATGCTATTATTAACAATACGTTTCTTCGTGTATCTTCTTGAAAATCTTTGTGTGCATTTACTTACAAAAGCGCTAACTATACATAAGTACACAAAAAGCTAATTTCCCTGAATTTAGCAACAGCAGCAATAAGTACCTACCTATACTATAAATGTCTTTTTAGCATTCATATGTGGGTTGAAAACCAAACTTAGAATTTTAAATGGGAAACTGAAGTCGTTGACATTTAGTAACACTGTTTTATGCAACTTGTGTCCTTCAACTCTTATAAACGATAGAAATAAGTTGTTTGACCAGCCTATTTGATATACTACCAATTAGTTGAAAGACTGCCACCAACGCAAACCATTTAATTTGCACAACTGTCTAATTTTTTATTGGGGTTTAATTATCGTACACAAAGTAGGTATTCTACAAGTATGTACAGTTTATAAAGACTAGGATAGTATTATACAGACTATACTCACTATACAGTGTAGGAGTGTATATAAGGGTAGCAATTCAAAATGCCTTTGTGGTAGGTGGATTTTTGCAAAGTCGGTTTTCTCTTTTGCTGTACAATTTGTACACTTTGATAGACAGAACTATCTTAACAACTGCCTTCATTCTATCACTGGAAAGTAAGTTGTAAAATTTATCGTTTGTTGTACGCCACTTTCCCCTGCATTATGAATGAGATCACTTGAGCTTCCACGGTATTTTGTTAACTGCAAGAATACAGTTTGTATACCTACATCATAATACATACCATTGCATTGCCTTGGTCAGAATAAGATGAGGATTTACTTTCACGGAACTGACAATGAGCAGAATGCCGCACCCGCACTTGACGCTAACTAAAGTCCTCGAAATAAGTAGTAAGACTTTTTAATTTCGTTTAAATATAGAAGTAACTAATTATATTATTTGTAAATAGGGCCCGTTCAGTAAATTAGTGTTACGAAATTTAATGTTAATTGAAAAATAATGTAGGTCACAATTGCCCCTAAACTTCCTCTTGACACTCTTGAGAGTCTGAATCAATAGAAGTACTTACACAATAATAATATTATATGTTTACTTGTCCGGTGTATTTTATGTTTGTTTCGTAAACCTGTTCTGACATATGATTAAAATTATTTTGTGTGTGGTTTAAAATGAAAAACAAGGACGAACCTTAATGTTACAATGCAGTAGATATGATAAATAAACGATGTACACAAAAGAGATAGGAGAAAGTACATTAAACATATTCAAATACAAGGGACTGTTTACAGAAGTTCCAGACAGTTGTCAAGACTGTTTATAGCTGGTGTTTCCACTTATGTAATGCATTTAATATTCTGCAAGGTCAAACAATTTAAAAGCCTACCACGTGCGCATTCATGCAATTTAGATTTACATTAATGGAAAACATGAAATAATCATGATTCGTTAATAATTCATGGTATTCAGTCATATTATTATTTCGCTTTCTCCCCGAGACAATTTATGAATTGACGGTTCCCGGTGGCAATAATGCATATTATATCAACAGGGAAATGAATTAGATATCCAATGAACAAGTTGTTGTTATTTAGCTTTGAAAAAGTAGTTTGAATGTCCTATCGTCAATCGTAACTTAATAAATATTAAAATTAGTATTTGCATTTATAGGTAGTAGGCTTTATAAAAGCTTTCAGAAATGCCAAAAGTTTTCTTACACGAGATTCATTCTCATTATACAAATTAATCAAAAACCGTACTATGTCAGTTTTTTTAACGGTTTAAAATTTTTAAACTCGATTTGACACACTAAACGCATCTTGGAGTTTTCCTGCGATTAAATGCGATTACAGTACCAGCAATACATGTATTGAGTGTAGAATACCTGGGAAATGAGGCTATAGGAGTTTTAAGATGACAAATTCAGTAGATAAGTGGGTTTTAGACAGTAGTTACTCATGAAGTGGAATAGCTTAAGCTGATTGGAAGACTTTGTGTGTACACAGTAAGGAAAGAAAGACAGGAGAGACCAGGGCGTGAATAGAAAAAGAGTAAACAGCCAAGTCGATTAACTTGTGCGATGAATAGAAGGTCTATTCAATGGGACTGTTGTTGATCTTGCGGGTGGACGAGGACAATACATATCCAATCGGTTTTTGTCAATTTCCCCTTGTCATCCAGCTCCTTGTGTATAGTCCTGAACATTTTGGTCGAATCTCAAGTAAAAGAAAGTGGATCTTATATTACATTACAGAACATTACCCAGTATTAAATTACATTAAATTGTTCGACCACTACTACTACTACTATCTGTACTACCTTTAATATATATTCCATCTTCTTGTCTCCCTCTTCATTTAAGATGAACTTCCGTCTGATGTGTAGGAGTCGCTACTGCTACAGCTACAACGAACATGCACCGAAATACATTTGCTGTTCTTTCTCAGGGCTTTTACCATTTCCAGAAAGAACTCCTTGAACAAACCCATTGTAGCGTGCACAGAAGTAGATGAGACAAAAGTAGTACAAACATACGAATCGTATTTCTCTTGTAGTGTGCTGTGCATTGTGTAGAAACCTTAGCAGTTGCTACCAATTCATTCTATACACTTGGAAATAGTAGAGAAATACAAGTCTTCATCTCTCCAACTTCAAAAGATGAACAAAAACTATAGTGTATACAATATATAGTTTATACATTTTCTATATAGGAATTGCATTCCAGGTTGTCATCTAAAAACACGAACATGAGATAGTTGTAGTAAAAAGAGTTTATTTTCATTGCCTTCAAGATTCTGTCCGAAAAGGAAAAGTTATCGGGTGCCATCGGGGTGCTATCGTCATTTTTGTCAGTGTAGTGTATAGAATATAATAAACTTGTGTGTTTTTCTCTTTCGTTAAATGATGCGTGAACGCTTACAGAGAGATGGAAGTCTCTCTACACAAGGAATATAATGTAGCAAAGCAACAATGAAAGAATTTCAAATGAAGTTGATGTGGAATTGAAGGTCGAAGTATCTCACAACTCACAAAGTAGCAAGTTAAAATATTCCTTGCAATATACAGAGATACAGATATATTTATAGCTATAGTATATATGGTGAAGGTATCTTTGTGTCTGTATATCCCTTTGTGTGTTCATTTATACGGGGAGGGGTACAAAGTGGCTTTATATAAAGCGTTTTACTTTTACTACGTGTTATTACACGCAGTTACTAATAAGTATACGACTGTAGCTTTATTGATGGTGTGAAAGTGGGAGTAATTTCTTCAAGTGTTGATTAAATTACATATATTTGTACTGCGGGACACATGGACTGGAAATATACGGGGAAATAAATGGCATTTATACACCAGACCTGCTTTAGTAATGCAATGAGATGGTGGAATTGCCGAATGTATCTAGGTCTGTGTGTGTGTGTGGTGAAACGACTGTCTATTGCTTTAACAACATTATCATAGATTTACAAGTCGAGACAACAATACCGTACAAGTACAAGGACATGATTTGGTGAATGGTTTGGAGAGGAGTTGTTCTTTGGAGGAATAATGTTGTGTTGTTGTGTCTGTGTGTACATTGTGAGGATGACAATAAAAATCAAAAGGAGAGAGGAAATGTAATGTGGAGTTCAAAGAGATTCACAAGAGAGAGAGCATCAGAGAGGAGGAGGAGGAAATAATGCATGAATTCGAATCGAGTTAGAAATTAGAAAGGCAAAGGAAAGCAGAAATTGGGAAGAATGTGGATGGACTGAAATTGGTTTGGTTATATGGAAGACAGGCTTGAGAATCGGATTCGTTTTGCGGGAGGGACGTGCACTGTGCTGGGCTTGTTTTGTAAAGTGTTTAAATTGCTTTGTTTTATATACGAACGTCTTTCATTAAGTTTTCATGACTATTTTGAGGTAAGATACTAAAGAGGTGCGGAGCAAACAGCAATAGGAGACAAGTATGAGCCACTTCAAGTCAAAGCAATGTGTTCGCTCTTTTGTGTTTAAGCAATGACAATTTTCACTTCAATGAAAGAAACATCAGTTTCAACTTTCAACGCTATGTGCCATGCCATGAGATGCTTTTTATTGTCCTCTTTAATGAATAAATCAAGTGTCTCATTTAGAAAATGAATACACAGAAATACTCACGTATATAATGCCATACTTAACTTATACTCACTTCCATAAAACAATTATCATCCCTTTCAATCTGACACAAATATCGTCCACATTCGCCCACGCAAAATAAAATAAACATTTTGCACTAAAACTTGTTTACGTTTTACCAAAATGCGCAAACAAAATTATATATTGAATATATTCCTATTCTAGGACGATTTTGTTTTTGTTCCAACTTCTACCTGTATTAACATTTAATGAAAATACTTGTATAATATTCATTCGAAATATCATATTTCAACTTAACATTTGCTCATGAATCGCAGTTAAGCTTCTTAAATGCTAAATGTAACGCATAAACAGAACACCACCACATGAAATGAGTAATCGAATAAAATAACATCAACTCATATTATTGCATAGATGGGAAATTGCCAATATCCATTTCATTATAAATACAATGTACATAGTAATGCTATTATATTGGATTTACTTTAATAAAGAAGAATCCTGTTACTCCATGTGTGCAATTTTGCGTGTAGCACTTGTATAAATTCTTTTATCTCCCACGGGCTTTACAAAAATTTAAGAATAATTAATTACATACCTACAATTTGTACTTTTTGTCATTTAACAAGAATATTTTTATTATAGTTAGTTTATGCAATAAATACTGATGTTATGCACAGATTACAAGAAAATACGCTATGTTCGGTTTTAAAAATTTTGCAGTTATTATCCTGAGAAACTGAGAGGTACATATTTATTCGATTGTAGTACGCAGCGTTACATTACATTTTACATTTGGCAATATCCTCTAGGAGTATTCAGCGAAAAAGCATATAGAAGTGTTAAAGAATGGTGTTGGTACATTTAAGGACTGCGTCAGAGGCAGACTCACGCAAGGTTTATGGAATCAATAGTAGTTTGTTATTACATCACAATAATACGTTTGCATCCTCTCTGGGGTTGAATTAATCATCACTCACAATGGCCTAGCACATTCACATTTGACAAATTTTCATAAAGTGACTGCGGATATGACGGAGAGAGACCTTATAATATTATTCTCCACTTATTCACATTAACGAAGTAGTATATCGTATAGCACTTGCAGATAAAGACCGTCATGCTCCGTACACGATACAATATCGTGAACGACAACTGCAGGGCAGTGGAACCACACGGAAAGCAGCTTGGTCTGTGTATGTGTGAAAGTAAACTAAACTCCAACCTATCTATATATAATATATATACCTACAAGGTAATATTAGAACCTTCCAACACTATTACCACTACCGCTACTGGAGAAAGTCAAATAATATATAGGCTAAAGCATAATATTCCACGAGATACGCAAGGTGTGGTTTGTGTATAAGTTTATAAGTATAATATTATATAGCTTAGTGCAGTTACTGCCACCACATGAAATCTGAGCCTGATCTGAGAGTGAGTAGTGATATATAGAGCAGGAGAGAGAGTGGTTGTATGAATGGCATAGTAAATACGAGTGCATGATGGCATATATAGGAAAGTTTGTTCGTAAAGTTTTGTAGATGGAAATCCTTCACATGGTAGCAAAGGATTACAAGTTCCTGAAACTATGGCCGTGTAGGATTTTCTCAAAAGACTCTAATGAACAGATTAGTCTCGCAGTTCTCCTCAATATATACCAGCAACTCCTTTTCCACACACATCCACGTACTATTTAGTATTTTAGTTTGGCGGGTGCAGGATATTGCGGTTTCGTACACATAACCTGAGTTAGCACAGTCCCTTTATGTTGCAAAAACATACATTCTTCCTATATATATACAGCTTCATAGTTTGTTTCATAATAATGTATATCCACATACATTTACTAGAAGAATTATATACCTGCGAAACAGATTTAGCAGTATTGCACAGTTTGTCTATTAGTTTCTTCTTCAACTAGACGTCTCGTCTATCATTTTATGTGTCCATTGAATGTATATCTATTTATGCTCATCTACTACAGATACACGCAGTGTGCCATGTACAAACTACAAACCTGTGTGCGAATATGTATGTTACGTTGTGTGTTTCAGAAAGCCTCACTTTAGATTATATTTCAAATCCCATCACACCTTACTTTAACTAACTTCTTTCACTATCACTTCAACTTATACATCCTTCTAGTAGTCTATACTAAACTAATCGTAGTAGTTTGTACTTTGTCTGCGTCTCAGCTCGAATTTCCATGTTGACTCTGGATGTGTTACGTACACGTAGTGATTTCTTACTTTGTGCGTTTTGTCCTTATATCGTTTACGTGTGCGTTACTCTAAGTGTTAAAGCAATACCTACTCTATACTGCGTAGCAATAGCTATATATATGTTTAGGTATATTAGTAGGAAATGTTGTGTTTTGTGTTTTCATTTATATAGGGATATTATTTTATATTTATTTGCGGTATTTGGTATATAGTATATGTGTTCAGTATATAGGTACATAAAGTGTAAGCGCGTATCTCGCAGTTGAGTAAATTCTGTTTCTGGGTTGTTTTAGAAGATTTTGCAGGTTGGACGAGTGAGACTAAGGTCGTTGCTATCGTCTTTGGTTGTGTATATTCCTTACGTAGTGCAGTAGGAGCAGAATGAGATTAGTTCATCTTTCCATCCAATCTATCCACGAACACCACCTTTTCAACCACGTCTTGTTCTGCTATAGCTGTCTTGATTTTGCTTCTCGGTGTCCTCGGGCTTATCATGGTGTAAGCCTTCTTAAGTCTTGGTTACGCCATGTCAAGAAGCATTGTGTCTTTAGTCTTTGCATTTTGCTTCTATGGGAAATACTCCGTGTTTTGTCTTATCGCAGTCTTAGTACTAAAAGGTGAGACGCTTTGTTCTTACTGATTTTGCCAGCATTATACCGAGAGTCACAGGGTTTACTTATTTACGTAACGAACACAAACCTCAATCAGCCCATGGCTTGTTTTATTTTATGTCGCATGCATAACATTTCCATTTGTACAATTACGTTACATTTAGAGAGGAAGTATTCTCACATTGTTTCTTGAACTAAAAAGGGAAATTACTATCTATAGAATATTATAAGTAGAAAAATGAATTCTTCTGTATTTTATGCATTTGTCAACTTTTTGAAATGTCACATCACACAAACTCTGACCAAATGCGAACCTCCCAATTATCTACAATAGAAAAATTATTTCTATATATTAATTGATTTGCCGACTTTTTGAAGTAACAGAAATCTCCGGCGAAACTATAGAATATTTTCATCAGAAAAATAATTTCTATATTTTATGCATTGACCGACTATATTGTTTTTATTTTTTTATTATCACTTAACGATTCAAGGCAGTATACCTAGTTAGAGAAGAAAACTCTAACGTCGGTAGCGCATTCGGTTCACGATTCATTTGTACTTAATATTTAAATTAATATAAACCTACAAAATATCTGGAGTAGAAAAATATTTTTTATATTATTATGCATTTACCGACTCCGAAATTAATTATGTAGTGACAGAAATGAGTTCAATCAGAATCATTGAATTAAATGTAGTAAGTATATTAAATTGCGTTAAAAGTAAGTTGTATTAGCTTGAAATACATATTAGTGCATTTTGTAGCTTTAAGTCAAAACTGTAAGATGTTAATAGTATGAGAGTGACGTGTGTGGTGTGGTCACTCAAGGAAGGAATGTGTAAACAAACTTCATGTCGTGATGTGTTGTAGACTTACAATTAGTTGATGCCTCTATAACTTTCCCTGGTCACATTTACATTTACACTTTCAGTAATGCTGTTATTAAACTTAAATCGTTCTTGCATAATGACATAATGAAATGGGGACCCAAATGTTGAGCGAATATTTACATTGCAAGTTTATATTATACGTACGCGATTATATCCATCTTAATGTATATAGACATATCCCTTTGTGTCTAAATAAGGTACACAAATTGTAACTATGTGTAGAAGTATCCATTCTTGGTCTTAAAATGGATTTGTTATGCAGGAAAGTGTGCGGGTTGGTTGTATGATTGTAACAGGAGAAATGGTATACAGTTGCAGGAGTAATAGGAATAGACTAGTCCATTTTAAGGGCTTCATTCAAGATTTATAAAGATGAAGATTGATTGGCAAACAACATGTGCTGTTCCAGAAGGTTGAGTTCGTCGGCTCCCATTGCCCAACCTGAAATATGAGAAATTGTCAAAACTGTGTCGGCGACTTTAGTTGACTTGAATACTAAAAGAAAATACGTGTGCGTGGCAAACTAAGCGAACGCTGTGGCTGTGAGCTTAAGTTCCTTGCTAAAAGATATGCGATGTACCCGCAGCAACGAACCAACGAAGATTGAACAATGTATTCATTTCTATACGACAGAGAAAATAAATTCTTCCAAGCAAACTTACTTGTACTTGAATAAAGTTCTACTGTGTATACACCATACGTACTGTATTTAGTATTTACTAACAAAATGCCACTGTATATAGGAATTGTATAATTGAAATTTTTTGAAATTGAATTTTATTTAAAGTGTAAGTAACAAAGCCATTAAACATCATAGATACTTAACAACATCAGTAAACTGTTTTTCAGCTACTACACCGAGAGACTACTGTATATAGTTGCTCTACTCCCATTCAAGCCAGGTCGTACCCATTTGATATGTTGTTGGTATATATGTTGTTAGTGTAATAAAGTTACGTACTTAAGCACGTGGCATTTAAGATTTGTAACTCTATGTGTGTGTAAATCTGTAATTCACTTAGTTTATAGTTTCTGACTTTTGCATAGGTAGAAACAGAACTGTAGCTAGCTTATACCTAAATCTGTACATAGAGAATTTTACAATGGATGCACTCTGTCCCTGTGTCCGTCCGTCTGTATACACGATATACTTAGCTAAAAAAATCAAACTCTCCATGTAACAGTTGAATTTTAGCAATTGAAAAACATTAAAAAAATAAACTAGGTATTTTTATTTCGTAACAGTGCCTTCTTAAGTTAGGAGCAACTAGGTTGTGTATTTACACCCTGTGTTGACCGGTGTATTATAAAATATTAAACGATGGGCTGAATTATAAGAATCAAAGTTGTATGTGAACGAAAACATATATGAATGATGCATTTGTGTAATTTATGAAGATAATTTTCAGCATAATATTATGTTTACAAAAAGGTTTACGCTCTAACTTAAGCTTCTAACGATAAGTGGTTCTATGGGCTATATCGGTGGTTTTTTATGTAGGCATTCTTGATTTCACTCTGTCAACTATAGAAAAATCTGTGTTGAAAAATTCGTGGAAGAGTTTTTTCTTTATACAGATGAAGTTTGAGTAAAAGTAATGGCTGTTAATATTTCAAGTGGTTTCTGTAATCCAAAAAGCAAATCCAAGTTTGATGTTGCGCTATGTGACTTGACTTAAAGTTTATTGGCCTAAAAAAGAAATGAAGGGAGAAAGAGAGAAGAAGAATGAAGGATATTTTTGTTTATATGACGTGAAGATTGTGAATGAGCGAATGTTTTGTAAGACAACTTGAAAAGGATGTTTTGGATGAGTCAAGCCAATCGGAGGAAAACCTACGAGAGGGATAATACGGTGCAATCTATGTATTCATACGTATCTGTTAGTGTAGTGTGTGTGTGTGTGTGTGGCAAAGGATTTGATTCGTGTCCAAACAGTTGCTCACTATTCGATAAAATCTTCACGTCTCATACAGTATTCTCCGACTCTGTGCTGCCTGTGTCTGTACATAACCAAAAGATTCCACTTTGCTCTGCATTGAAGTGACGCTCTTTCTTCCACTACTACTGTATTCTGTATAAGAATATTATCAAGCATATCTTGCATGTGACTGTATGTGTATTTTGTGTGTGTATAGAAAGAAACATGCTAAAAGAAGAAGTAGACGAAGAAAAACTTCATGTGTGCAAGTTTACAAAGTTTCTATATGGGTATATACGATATATGGAGTAAAGGAAGGACCAAGGTTCTCTGTAGTAGTAGTTGAGAGAAATGCGTGGTTTATATTGTAAGTAACATAAAGCATCTAGCCAGTGAAAAGAAATCCATCTTTTTTAAAGTACTAAAGTGAAGGAAGGAAAGTGTAGGAAGAAAAGCTGGGACCGACTATCCTCTTACTACGTATGTGGTGTGTACTACGTGATGTAGGTTTACGTGGCAGAGGTTTCTACAAATTCCGCTTTGCTTTTTTCTCTTTGCTTATTCTGTCTGTTTAGTGATGCTTCTCAGTCTCAAAACGAGATTCGTATTTGTACAAAAAAACACACTTGCATGTAAACATTTTTGTGTGAGTATTTGCTACTTGAATTCCAATTCAAGTATTGTAGTAGTAGTACATACAGCACAGCAACGCAAGCACTAATATATACGACGATACATACATTGCATTGCCTCACAAATACATTCTCATCTCAACCCACATCCACTCTTCCTTTCTTTCGGAGTAGGTAGCTACTTATTTATGCAACCATAATATATTATTGCTCTACAAAAACAGCTTAGTCCACTTTTACTTATCCTTATCTCATAGGATCTCTGTATATACTTAATATTCAATTTGAATAAGTTTTAATTTAATTGTGAACAAATATAGGTAATATCATAAGGCAGTTTCTCACAGTAATTTTAATCAATTATAATATATTATCACTTTTGTCCGCTCTCTGTGTGTGCAGCTGAGATTTTAGTTACAGCTTCTGTGGCATTTTGTTCGATGTCCATATATAGGTAAGTATTAGAAGTACCTATAGGTATATAATATATATATATATATATCAATATACATCAAACATAAATTCTACTTTTCTTCTCATACCACACGTTGCAAACATACGCAACTGATTTTGGAATTCGTTCTAGTATCTTTCAACGTATTAGTAGTAGCATACTTATTTGCTACTTAATTTTAAGTAGCATCTTTTCCAATGTGGAAAATTACCACAAATCAAATGCAATTAGAGTAGAATAATAATTTATGCAATTTTTCATATTTTGATGATTTGCAACAATTTTAATTCAGGAAATATTTTATAGTGATACAAATTGTTAGTAGGTATTGAGAGGACATGTTAGCAAAACTAATTTATATTTTGACAAGCTTTTTTTGACAGAAATGAGTTTTTCATATTTTGATGATTTGTAATAATTTTAATTCAGGAAATGTTTTTAGTGATACAAATTGTTAGTAGGTACTCCATTCTTTCGCTCCTTTCATGGTAGAAATGAAATTAGGAATTCTTTGGCTTCTAGCGATTTATAAAACGTTTATAGGATTTAGTTATACTTGCTCGTTCACATTGCACAGGTACTCACATTTAATGTCTATATAGTTTAATCGCAAACCTATAAGTTTCATTCGAATTACTAAATCTGTATAATATAATGGTATTGTTACTAATTTTATATCTACATGTTTACAAAGTAACTATATAGACTAAAAACGAAGCAAAAATATTTTAAATGCTAAAATTGACAGATGAAACAAAAAGTTATACTTGAGTTTGAGTTACTAATTGAATTGTAGCATATGCAATACCTACAGTAATAAATGAACTTGAGAGTAAATTGTGCAGCTTTATTCTTTCATTCAGTGGAAATAATCAAATAATTATGTCACTATTTGCAAACTAGACAAACACAGCATGTATAAACTAGCAAATTGATTTGTTTACTGAATGTTGTGCATTAGTGTAAGTATTTGCGACAAATGGTCTAAATCTTAAGTCTGTCTTGTTAATCCGAGACATTTGTTTTACATACGTTCATCTTCCCGTATAATGTCCTCCGAAAGTTAAGCGTGTTAGTCTTGTAATAATATAAACTCGTTACTCCCAATATACATTTCATGTGTATAAATTGTATACACTACTACTACTAAATAAATACACACAACCACAATATATATATATAGAGCTACAATTTCACTCACTCAGCATTGTACGTAACGCAAATAGAAGTAGCATTAAATGTTGTATATGGCAATTTGTTGAAGAAGTGTAATGTGATGTAATATAATGCCACTTTCTTGTACTTAACTCACGAAGTCCTCTCTGTAAGGCGTCTGTGTTTGAGTAGAGAGAGAAAGGCGACCGTGATTAAAGGGACTGCTTCAAGTAAGAGAAATGACCTCATATTACGCTAATGTGGAATACAGCTCACAGCCGCTGCACATTTTAACACAAAATGGAAATGTAGTGATACTCTGGCAGTATAGAAGTAGTAGTCCTCTTATTTGTTGTTGCAGAAGTTAAAGCAGCATAGAGGAGTATGTCTATGGTGTAAAGGCGTAGGTAGGTTTGGAGAGTCTGTAGTGCAGTAGTAAACTATGCAGACAACAACTGCAATGAAATGTGCACCACTAAGAAGTTTCTCCCTAGTGAATTTTATGTGACTGGGGCTTCCGATTCGAATAGCTACACATACACACACATAGAACATACACATACCGACACATAGAACTGCCATAGATCTTCCAAAGACGAGAAAAGAGAGGAAGAAAGTACGTGCAGTGTGTTTTCTATTGGCTGTTCCTGGAACATTGTACTAGCTTTTAGGTAAAATACATACCAACATTGTATTGTGTTGGATTGAAATTGAAATTGATGAAATTGGAAAAAAAGCAACGAAGTTTGAGTACACATACGTATGTACATATTTGCAACTTTTATACAATTCCAAAGAAATGTTCTGTTATGTCTGTGCTTTTATTTGTCTCGATGTTTCCTACTCTTTTCGTTCTCTCTCTCTCTGTGTGTAGTTTGTAGGATGTGTACGTATTGTATATATAGGTACGTGGCATGTACTAGAATGAATTCACCATGCCTTTTCCATGTCTCTCTTCAACACAGATAAATAGACCAGTTCAACATTTACCAAACAAGAACTGTTGCCACAGTTGGTCTTTTTCTATACTATCAAGTCGCATTCCATTGATTTGGCTGAGTAAGAAGAAAGAAAGCACAGAGTTGAAAAATAATGCCAAGTATAATCGTCTGCTTCAAACTAACAACTATCTATATACAATAGTAATGAAATGCATGAGATTACGAGCTATGCCTATATACATTACATCCGTTACTGCATACATGCTGTCCTTGCATATCCGTTACTTATATCAGCAGAATTTTAATCATACTAAATATATAAATGCAACTACGATAAACAGGAAACGATTCAAGTCAGTGTACGGTTTAATGTAAAATGAGACTGAGACTGAAAAAATGTTTGTGGTGGAATTGTACTTGGTAGTTATATTTAATTATAAAGAGAACAGGGGAAAGTACAATGTTGTAAGTGGTATAAGTAGTTAGGTATGTATGTACATGAAAATATTATGATTTACATTGGTATATAGTTTCTGTGTTTTGTGCGTGCATTTGATTGGAGTGCAAATATATGGAAAAACAACCAAGGTACTAATAAGGTGCAGTCAGTGTGATTACTAGATGGACTTAAGTAAGCCATAATAAGCACCTACGTAGATTTTTGAACACTGTCGAAGTAAATAAGGTAAATGGATATATGTAAGTAGTAAGTAGATATGTTACTACTGTTACTGCTACTAAGTTGACATAAAATGCTGCCAAATATTTACATTCCTCTGTAGTCTATACATAGGAAGAAAAAAACCGTTTGTGTAGCTGTATCATTATTACAGAACTACAATCACGTGCTACATATCACAAATGTTCGTGATAGAATCGGTGATGGCTTGGAAAGGATTAGGTGTAACTAATGCATTGAATTGGAAATGCAACGATTTTCTATGGAAATGACTCAATTAACGTTCATAAAGGCTTAGACTTTTGTCTTATTCATCTTACGCTTCGTCTCCTTTCCATGTTCAAATTGACTCGCATTCGTAATTACTTTTGATGTATAGTGGACATTAAGTACTGCTATTGAACCAGACGGTGGATGCATTATTCAACTACTTACGGCACATGAGCTAACAAGGTCACTCGAGGAAAAGTTCTATGACTTTTTTCTTGTTACTTGTAAATAATCTCATCTAAATGTAGTATCCTTAAGAATTCCAACAATCATCCTTCAAAAATGTGCGAGCGTCCATTCTTTATCAAAAATGTTATTAATACATATCATGAAATATTTAACAAACATTCATCATTCTTTTCCGAGAAAACATTTGCAAATTGAGTTATACCTGTTATCTTTATATTTGCGACCTAGCTAAAGCTTAACTGTCTTTCTTGGCCAGTTATTCGTGTAATTACTTAGTAATAGTAGTAGCTGATACCGATAATGCTATGTGACATGTGATATTTGGCACATTCACTTCAGTATCGTATAAATTTTGAAGCTGAGAGACAAACTCTAAAATAATTTAATTCATGGCTCATGGTGCTACTTACTCGAGCTTTACGCAAGCAATTAATTAGTTAGCGTAGGAACCATGGTATATCTTTATAGGAGAAGAAATTCTCTCTTGTCCATTCCTATACAAATCTTCTATGTATGTACAAGTTTAATTAATTTAAATATTCAAAGGTGAGAACTGACGATGAGTGAGTTATGGATCATGAAACTGCCGTAAATTGAAGCAGCTATACTTGAAAGAAAGTGCATTTCATCCACTTTTAATAAACAGAAGTTCACCAGTTAAATTATTTCCAATATATTGGACACAAATACTAAAATTATCGATATGGAGCGTTGTAAAGTATGGTGTAGACGTGTAGACAGTTTAGGTAGATACAAATAGACACAAAGTGACAGGTTAGGTGCATTCATGAAACTTTGGCATTACAAATCTAAATATAAACATTTTGCTTCGTGGGTTTTGCTGTCAAATTTAACATAATGTGAAAAGTTGAGCTGGTTATTCTGCACATTTTGCAAGACAAGACTGTTCAGTCTGTTGTGAGGAAAATGTGTATAAAAACACTGCCTGAAACGCTCTATAAGTAAAAATGTGCCTATAGGTGTATCCTTTTTTATGTATTACTAGGTCAGATGATGAAACTTTTTATCCTATAGAACCAGACATATGTATTTACATTTATTATGTAGTATTTATTGATTTATATGCATTAAAGTGTAGAGCTACACATAAAGATGTATGCACATATTTTATATTTTTTGCATTTATATTTGATGCACCAGAAAAGTAGTCACACTCTGCTGTCATTCGCGGTCTTCGTCTTTTTGATTGCAGTTGACTGAACATTTTATTTTTATGTCCTTTATTTTTATACTTTCTTTTCGCCTACACTCCCTCAGTTCGCTCACTGTCCCATTTTATGCAATCTACAACTTTCACAGTGCAGCGTACGTTTACGTTTATTTCCAATCGCTTGTCCTTTTGTAAAATAGTAAACTTGTTCTTCTTAAAAGACAAGTATTGGATTGGATTTCTCTAAGTGTAACTTCTCCTAAATTCTGTCACCCTATCAAAGTGCATTTCTTTATTACTTAGGTTTCGATTCAAACTACTGTACACTATACCTATATGCTAGCATATACTTACAGGAGAAGAAGAAGAAAAATTCTGTACGCAATTTAAAATGTCATGTACATCAGTACCAGACATATAGAAGATGCACATGGCTCCTTTAGAAGTTTATGTGAGAGAAATGTAGGTACTAGGTAAGTTTGCACTGCAGATATATGTATATATATATGAGATTTTGCACAGCGATGTTACATTTGTAGTTTATAGTAGAGCGACATTTTGCAGCTATTTTAAATGACTACTTGTGCGAGTAGAAGAAGAGAATGTGATAGTCGCGAGTATTTTTCCAAGTCTGGTTTAAAGAAGAGAAAGTGGAAACTCTTCTTTGAGATTTCAATTGACATTAAGAGTACAATCATGTAGTGTACGTACTGGTCGTATATAGTGCGATGGTTATCTCTATATGAAACTCTGTCACAGTAAGCTGGAAGGATCATTATTTCGCCCACCGCTTTTCCTCCGTTTCTGTTTACCTCCTGGATTCATTTCACAACCGGATGAACAGACTCCTTGAGCTCTCATTCGATAATACGATCCAAAAGAAAAATGCTAATTTCATTAACTTTCACATCGTGTCGGAAGAAATGTGCTTTGTAATGATCGCTCAATTCCTTTCCTCTAAAGTTTTAAGTACATTCTACTTTCTCTCTCTACATCTTCTACTTTTCTTCCCAGTTCCACCAGTAGTCCATTTACTTACAAAGCAAGAGAAAATGTAAAAAAACCTTATACCTACCTACTGTTCTGTTTTTAGACTTGTCTTACTATATAGCGCTAAATCTTCCCTTAAAAGTTTATTAACGCTTTAGTGCATTTATACCAACACTTACCTTTACCATCCAAAATGTAATACACAGATTAAAATGCGTAAATATTGAGTAATATAATTTTTTGCAAATATCGGTGACAGTTTAGATTTCTGTTTCTGCTAAATAATTTCTATACATTCGCCAAGGCAGGTTTGAATCAAGTTTATTTAGACAAAATGCGGTCATTCTAGGTTTGAAATGTTTACTGGTTCAATTCTTATCTTTTTTAACGTATGAAGCTGCATTTCATTAAATGCGTCCATTACATTGTAGAGATACTCTGGTACAGAGAGAGAGTGGCTGAATTATCGTCGTCAATGGTACTTAGTATAAGCGAAGGTAGTTAGTAGTTTGACTATCAAAAGTGAAAGCAAAGTAAGCCAAGAAAGTTACTGTTATCTTTAGCCTTGGGCTTTAGAGCAGGGAAAGAGCGAGAGAGAGGAAATCATGTCAAGCCTGAGCTAAAGCCAAGTGAAAGAAACGAAGTAAACCAAACCGCGGTGTTTTTTAGTTTGGTTAGCCTAGTGAACGTGAACAGGTTTCTCGATTGAATTATTTCAGCTCTATAGTACAACTGTCTCATCTCTGTGTGTGTGTGAGTGTACTTGTGCCATTCCATACCTGAGGAGAAATGCTGTGTGAGCTGTTTTCGGATTGGATTCGTGTTATGGAAGAAGAAGATAGAAGTGGTGCAATTGTGAAATGTCTGCGCTGCGCTCCTCATTGTCAGATATATCTCATTGCAGTTTGTGTGAATCTGAAGGTAGAAGGAAGGAGAATATTAGAATTGACTACTCATTTGAGACTGGTAGATAGTGTTCTCCTTATATACAAGGCAAGGTGCCCACTCCAATCATATCTCCATCACAATGCCAATAGTAGTATGTAGTAGTGTACATAGGTATATGGTATAAGGTAACCGTGTGTTTGATGTGCAGAGAAATTCAATTAGTTTTTACAAACGAGCAACTCGGGCGTATTATGAAATTAGCCGAACATAGAAGAGCTGATGCTGATTGTCTGCGTCACGTTTACATGTAATGTGTATTTGGCTCAACTCTGAACGTGTAACATCTGCATTCCGCATGCATATACAATCAAACGATCTTCTGCTACGAGAAATATATGATCCAGTTTCTCAATGGCCTCTTGTTACCTGTTTATAATACTTGAACTATGCAAAATGCATTCATGCTCTGCTCTCGTGTGAAAATTAACATTTACGGAGCTACACTCAAAGCATTATCTCTAATGTTTTCCCTCACCTTTTCCCGTACTAAAAGTAATTGCACTTTGAAATGTGTCCTTTCTAAATTCCTCACTAACATGCGCGTGTTTACATTACAGAGACACACATTTGGTCCACAGACAAAGGTAAAATACGTAAATAATTGCCACTGCATGTAGCATATTACGTTTACCTAGGCAATTCTATTGTTGCGGTTGCTCTAATTAATTTGCTCAAAGGTTGATCGAACATTTCGTAAGCACCTTATTCACAATTGCGTCATTCAGTTTCGCAAAAAAGACTTGCACGTTTTTCCCTTAAAAGAAATACATGCCTTAACCAATATAAATACTTCAATCCTCAAACGTATGTGCTGTGTACGTGGAAAACATGTCTAGCGTGACTTCATTATTCAGTTACGTGTATAATTTACACACTTTTAGAGAAGTACATAATGCCAAATCTCCTAATGTGCCAGCTAAAAAGCATAGTTTGCACATTTTTCGGGGTATAACCTACTCTGGCAGTTAGCAGGAATTTCTTACTACATGTACAGTAGTACTACTATACACTCCGTTTTAGCATAATATTTAATGAAACATTCTTTTGAAGATTTTCGGTTATGTTTCATTCTCAGAAGTGGTTTTATCATAGCAGCACTGCAAAATAACTTAATAGGTACAGGAGCTATATACAAATCAAAGTGAAATGAATGCTCTTTTGATTTGTTCAGGCAGTATACTTCATAATAATGTAGTTTGGCAATGGTTTTACTTTACAAGAGCAGCACTTTATAATAAAGTGTATTAAAACCCTAAAAGATATGGATATTCATTAGTGTTGCCGATATTGTGGTAGGTAATAAAGCAGTTAGTGACGTGTATAGCATAATATGTAGTGTGGGATATATACCCGTATAATATTACACTAGAGCAGGATCAGACGTAGTATGACCAGAAGAAAAGGAACATGAGCATAAAATGGATTTCATAATGTTGTGTTCAGAGTGGAATGAAATGAGGCTTCAGGAGAGATCTAGGTAAATATGAATGGTCTGTGAAGCCCATTAGGATTACGTCGCAACTGTTTCTGAAGCCTCTGTTGAGCTGTTCGTGTATAGGTATGTTACTTGTATTATTATTATTATGAGGGGCACTGGTAATGGAGAAAGTAAAGCTCTCTGCTTAATTTGACTGGAAAGTGGACACATAGTAAATGACCGTAGATTTAAATAGGTTGGCTTATGTATGTGAATGTATGTTACTATACTCCTACAACATAACATAGGTAGGCACTCACATTAAAAAGCGACAGAGAGAGAGAGTGTGTGTAGTAGTGGTGGTAGTTTTGGAATTTTAGACCTTTGTCGGCAGAATGGTTCATCCAAGTTGAGTGAACCTCTGGTAAGTTGATATTTGCTTAGTAATGTGGTTCTGCTGTATGTAAAAGTAATAGAACAAGGTAATGTAATGTGAAATGAACAATGTGTGGTGGACATAGGAAGGAACTAGTGCCATAGTCTACTTATGCATTTCCTTAATGTTACTTTATACGGTCTGATGTGATGTGAATGGGTTTGCTTGAATTTTTACAGTTACGACGCTCGATCCACACCAGGAAACCATGCGAAAAACGAGGCTTTGCTCGGCCATCGAGCTTATTTCCGAGTTCTTTCAGAGCCTGCAACGCTGGGGATCGATAACGTCAGCGAGAGCGACGCTGGACTCTATCGATGCCGAGTAGATTTCCTCAAATCGCCAACCAGAAACTCTAAAGTCAATTTAACCGTCATAGGTGAGTTAGCAAAATTTCATTATTATTGGCCTCGTTCCGCTCCTTCACACTGTCCTGGCTCACTCATCTATTTCCTCCAACTCTTCTCAACCCAACTTGTCTCTTCGGCTTACACTCACACGCGGAAGATGCATTCCTCCCACACAGCACATAAACAAGAACAACCCGCATAGTAGCACCGCTACCATGAGGCAGAAGAGTTGGAGGAGCAAAAGACTTTCAGAAGAGTCAGTCAGTCACAGTCACTCAGTTCCAGCAGATCACACACGTAGTTGCTCTACCTATTACCTAAGAGGAACACACACTAAGCAGTTGTCTCAACAACATCAAGCAACTCTTAACTCCGGCGCTAACTGAACTCAAGTGCTGCTTTAGTCCTCTCTTCAACTCCTATAACTAACTATGAACACTTTGTACATCTTTTTCCCATACACATACTACCCATCCAAGAAACAAAAGACATGAGCTATATAATATATAAGTAAGTATAAAAAACATAACAATAAGATTATATACCCCAGGTACAGTAAGTATATAAACGAAAAGCATAAAAAATATATTGCACTTATAAAGGTAAGGGTATTTTTACTGTAATTCCATGTAATATACTACTGCCCTATATAGAATTTATACAATACTTACATGATGTGTGCAAAAGATGACTAGGTGTGTGTGTTTGAAAAAGAGAAAGGGTTATACTGTTTTGGTTGGAGGTATAAGGCCCAGTGTTGGTATAATGGGACTATCAGATGGTAATAGAAGAAAATACTTGGCTATTCACTTTCAGCGTTTCACTTTCACCCCTTGCACACGCTGATAGTTAAGAACGATGTGTTTTGTTAGGTACTTTCTTTTGGTTTGTTGTTGGAAGTGATGATGTCGGTGGTAGGGTAAGAAACGGAATATATGTATGTGTTGTAGTACAGAATGGAACATGAATGTATACAAGTGTAAGACCTGTATTACACTACACTCTGACTACAATAAGGATAATAATACAGTAGGTGCCCCAGCAGCAGTCGTGTCTTCTTGACTCTCTCTCTCGATTCTCCATTCTATCGCATCGTAAACCTCTTTTTCAACCTTCATGGCACACTGTTCGACTTTTTTATTTCGTGTGTATGCACACAAGAGAAAAGTAAGAAACTGCCAACAGCCCTCGCTGGGCTTACACTGGGGAAAGCCACACCACTTTCTCAGAATTGCGATGGACGTGATCTAAAGGCTCTCCCACTTATTTTTATACATATAAATTGTAGTTGTATGCACTATGTGTGTGTTTAGTGTGTAGGAGGAAGAGAGAGAGAGGTATGCCAATTTCTAGCGCAGTAGGTTAGATTTATACAATCACCGCAATCATTTACTTCTATTCTGTGTGGGGAAGTGGACGAATACGAGTAAGTAGAATGGTCACCGTGTGAAAGTGAACTTTGACTTGGGATTTTTTTGTCCCTGTCTCTCTTTTTCTCCTCTATCACTTTTTTGTACCAGGGTTGAGTTGACGAAGAGCTGTGGCTATGGTACACCAATGCAGAGATATCAACCACACTGACTGTGTGTAATGCAAGAAGAACTATAAATAGCTATAAATAAAGTCATGTTTCGCAATCATTTTTATAGCGGAATAAAATACACTCTCGGAGTATTCAGTCTTATCGAACTGTAGTGACTGGAACATTCATAACTCTTTGCTTTACTCACATCACATCCCCAAATAGAAAAATGAATTTCGCTTTATCAAACATGAGTTTCTCCTTATCTCTTCAATTCCCAAGACTGACTTTATCGCCTCCACCTTTTCTTAGTCTACACACTTTTGCTTTCCACTTACAAGCTATGTAAACACAACTTTCACTTTCTAGACTCGATAACTTTGTAGGTAAATTAGATATATCGCTTACACACCGAAAATGGGATTTTATTGTCTGTACATATTTGTGTTATACAGGTTCATTAGATTCCTCATTAGCATTAAGTCCGCAAATTAAGTTAACATGTGTAAGTAACATTTTTACAAACAAATTAGTTGCCGATAAAAAATCGTTAGTCATTTTTATTATGTTAGAAGAGAAGAAGTGAATCTATGTTCATGTTATAATATTACCTAAATACTTTATTTTATCACGTTTAAAATTACATTAGTTTACCGTGTCTTATTGGCAATCAATTATGTATTGACGGTGTTTCTTTAAATAAAAGAAAAATTCTCTCTGTGAGTAGATTTTACCTATTTTAAGTATATTAATTCGTCATTAATTGATTAAGCTTTCTTAACATTGTAATTTTTCCATCGTCAGATTTACGAGAATGAGAGTAATTGTTTAACAAGGAAAAATCTGTAAGGAATAAACTTAATAATAAGAGCTACAGTAAACAATTGGGAGAATGCTGGTTTGACTGAAGAATTGGGTTACACAACTGTAGCGTATAGAATTACAAAAGTTTGAGTATGGAAGATTGAAGCACACTAAAGCTACTTACAGGTCAATTGTGTAGCAATAAAAGGTAGGAGCAATTTTGTTGCATTTGTTGATATGTTTCATTGCGCTCCAGTTCCTGCTAGACTTGGTTATATTGAAAATGTACGGCTCACTTCACTTGAAATTGATTTGCAATCTGTTACTTCGCTTTGCAACAATAAATGCATTTTTTGCAATAAATGTATTGGACTGATGAAAGGGAGTTTGACTGGAGCGTTTGTGCCTCACTGAACTCTGTACATTGTGTACTTTGCTTTGGTCTGTAGTACTGCACTGCTATATATGTGCATCAAGTTTACGGTTGTATATACGTTGAGACATTTATTCTTGTAGTAACGTTTACTAAAAAATTGCACGTTGGGCACAGTTATCAATGCACTTGGTTAGTTTCTCCGAGACAGGTTAGTAAATCAAGATGTAATCTGCCAGAAAAGAACAGAACGATTTTTAGTCCCAGTTTTTCATGTGGTTTTCTATGTACTTTTTCCTGTGGTGGCCTTCACTTGCTCAACTGTAAAATGCGATTTACAAACACATACTACCTATATACAGTTTCATAAACTTATACCTAAGTGTGTACATAATAATAAAATGTTCAAAAAGTAAATCAAATGCACTTTTGTATTATCGAGGTCACCAGTTGACATTTAAGCTGACATTATTCAGACTTTGTACTAGTAGGTAAATGCATTTTGTTCCTTTGATAACCGTTCCTTTCTATATAGAGCTGCATGGTTTAAAAAGCAACTTACTCATTCTGCAACTTTATATAATGCACCTAAAAATGAGCATTTTGCTAGCTGGGATCTGTATTAATATGAAACGTATAGGTAAATAATATACCAAGTTGTTAATTAAGTTTACGTTTCTGCAAGTAAACTTGTCGATGCCTATTTGCTCCACACACTTACCATGTCTCTATGCAGTCTCTGTACCATACTATTAAAATATCCTGAACTCTCGTGATAATTTTATTTATATGTTGCTGTTAACTACACTCGTATACTTTAATGATCATACTCTGTTATTTGAGTACCTACCTATATTTGATTGTTTTTGGTGTTTTCACTTTATGAGGGTTTGGAAACAGAGAGGCCTGCTAAGTTGACCTATATTAAATACGACGTACACTGGAATTAGCGCTTTCAATTTATTACGTACATACATAGTACGTAAGTTTGATTGGTAGGCTAGGTACCATTAAATACGTAATACCGTTGCAATGCAAGTGGATGGGGGAATTCCACAAATTATAAGCAATATTAATCTTGCTTAAGCATATAATTTTGCTTTTGCTGACAGTTTTTATTATAAAGTAACTAGCTGTTTCGCAATCACTAGGTCACAGTCAACAAAATGCTTTATTGTATCTGCTATGTACAAGATATGTTATTTCATGACACAAAGTATGTAATAACTGTTGGCATTTCCTTCCCTCCCTCTCTCCCTCTGTCAAAAAGTATAAACCGTATACTTTCTAAAATTACTGACCCTGTTCAATATTTTCACTTGGTCAATATAGAAAAGCTTATCCTAAAAAGTTCAGGTCACACTTCATTTTGTACATTTTTGTGTAACTGTTGAGTTTGTACTAAAATGAGTATTACCTACAGATACCTACATATTTTGTCAACACGTTTATGTCCTTGATTTCATAGTTGACTTTTTAAAAGTTAAAGCAAAGAACCGAGGGGGTGAGTAACGGAATGGGAAAATGGATGAAGAATAGGTACAGTCAGTTCGTACAGGAATCCTCGGGGCGTAGAAAAAGCGAAAAACTAATTTTATGTTCTGTATGCAGAAATATTTCGTAATAACCATGCAGAGTACAAGTACAAAAATTTATACAGGGTGTAGTTTCAGAGAAGATATGTAATTAACGATTCCTGCATGTTGTCTCGTTGCATATGAATATATTTGATGTACATTTAGAGTTATACTTATAATACTACGTCAGTACTATATATGAATTCGCTGTAAATATGATTACTACTCACCGCAGCGATGATACCGAAATAAAAAATGTAAAACTGGGAGTTTTGCCTGGTAAATACTTAGGAATACGTGAAATGGACGTGAAATTGGAATTTATTATAGCTAAGAACTTGGCATTTCTGTACTGGAGCCTACTGGGTCTAGTCTGTTTTATGTTGCACACGGTTGTTCATTGAATTGAGTATCGAGATACAGAGCCCTTGCTGAATAAATGGGATAGAATGAAACAAGAGGAAGGAAAGAGAGAGAGAGAGCCTGGCTGTGCCTGCCTGGTGTTGCACTCAGAGCCTCCAGCCATTTATGAGGGAAAGGAATAGGAAAATATGAAAGGAAAAGTTTTTAGCTAAAGTCAAGCCAAGCCAAGCCAAGCCAAGGCAACTTACACGAATTGCTATAAGTACAGCCTAAAGTCAGTTCAGAAAATGGAGTACATTACTACATTACATTACATTACAGGCTACTGCATTATTAGAGTAGGCTAAACTGATATAGCCAACAGTAGAACAGAGCAAGCCGAATAAAGAGCAATGGAGTGAAGTAATTTGAATGAGTAGATCTAAATCTATATCGATCATTTCTATTCCATTCCATTAGAGTTATGAAATTCGACTGATGTGGATATAAATTCGCTATGCAGGAATTGTTAGCAGTAAAAGAGTAGTAGTAGTAGTAATGCAGTGCACAGCCCAGAAGTCGAAATAAGTCCTGGGCTAAGTTTTACATGTAGTCGTACCTACACACTTCTACTGCTGTTAGTAATGTCATAGTTCTAATGGAAACCTTTGCTTTCTACTAAGCTGATTCTACTTCTGACAGTAATACTGTTCCTACTACTACCTACACCACACACACACTCCTACACAGAAGAAATTTCCGAAAGGTATGCATTGTGTATGAACCTTTCTACTTACTTGAGTGCAATTCTCAGAGAAAGGAAATTCACGTGTGCAAAACTGTTTTTGTCGTATCATGTACAGTCCATGGACTATGGAGTATTGTGTCTATGTTATAAGCTAATTGCAAGTGAGTGTGAGTAGGTACTTCCTAAATTAGAGAGACATCACTTTTGAATTTGTACATGAAACGAGCAGGTATAAGTAGATAGGTATCAAATTGTGTACTCTGCAAAACCGTAAACCTTGTCATTAGTAAATTATAATACATCAAACATGTTCTGTGTGTTATGTACGCTTGATCACTTAATTATCTGTACGAGATAGCAAATACTACAACTACTACAAGCTTCGCAGGAATTTCTATAATGGTCATTTCAATGATTGTGATTGTGAATGACAACCGGAATATTCAATTCCAGTTTTCTGCCAGGTATAGATAATTAAATGAAAATAGTTCATTAAGAACACAAGTTAAGGAGTATATTGCTGCCTAAGTTAATTTTTCTGTCGAGTAGTCAATGAAATTGTCAAGCAGAAAAAGTGAAAGCATTTAGACAGGAAAAAATGGGTTACCTATAATTTTAAATGCCCTTATTGCTGTACTGCCAACAATATTACACGTAACTATATTATACCTTTGGAAAAGCTTCGTATACGTCAGATTTTTATATACGGATGGGTTGTTTTCGTGTCCGTCTGTCGGCCTGCACGATAACTGTAGAACGGTTTTAGATAACGGTTTCAAAATTGGTGCACGCATTCCATTGGTCCATTAGAAGGCTAAATTCGAACATGGGGTCAATCGGTCAACTTCTACATGACCTCTGACACTGTAGCAACATAATACAGCCAGTGGGGTACCCTGGCTGGATTTGGTAATTACTACTTAATTAGTAGCGGCAGATATTTCCGGATGAATCCAGAAGGAGAGCAATGCCCTCAACAAGCCTTCGCAAAATTGAAAGCAGTTAAATTTACAAGAGTACACGAAGTACAACAAGGAATAGGTGGGTACCTATGTACATAAACTATATACAATATGAAATCCGATGTTTTAAGATGCTTATTGCCACCAATTTGGAAATGTTTTATTTAATAATGCTGTTTGCGTAAATGTATCGACTTTACATTTCCACCCACTCGTGGACTTATTTTGTTCGGTTGTTCGTAAAACAAAGTGGTATTTAATCAGTGTTTAGCTCTATCGAAGTGTTTCTCGTTGCATGCAAAGCTTATCAATGCATGAAAGTAATAAAAGGAGTTTCATAAGAGTTCGCAATTGATTTCAGCCTGGTTTTCATGTAAATCGGTTACACTATAGAGTTATACAATGCTAAAACGTCTCCAATTGAGTACTTCGGTGCTAGTTAATGGTTGGTTGTTGACTAATAACAGTTGTACGACATATAACACAACAAGTGCATTAAAATGTAAACCAAGGCCTTAATTGCTTCTGTCAATAATAATACGTTCAGTTAACAGCAAGATACACCTCCACAGTTTGCTGTTATTCGAACTGTCACTTTACAGCAATCGTAATGGAGAGCGACAACCAGTCAGCAGCTTTTACAATAACACAACATCCTACACACTCACATTCATATTTAACCAGCCTTACTATAATAGACATACCGACACATAATAATATTAGTATATTGTTACAGATCATTTTATCTACTATTTTGACTATAAATACACCTTCTACCTATCTGTAGTACCATAAATGCATAGAAAATATCATTGAGTCACCATACAATAGCTAATACTGCATATAAATATGACGTAAGTAGTTACTGACTCATATATTCTTGTGTATTTTACTTGTATATTTTTATAGATCTCTTTATGGTTGTACATAGTACAGAAATAATAGCACGAGTGATAAATGCATCGGAAATATTATGAAGTCATCATATTGCATATTTAATATGAATCCACAGAAATCAGAAATCACGTGTGAATAATGTAGGAATATTGCAGTATTGGTTTGTTGTAGAGTTTTTTAGCCAACAAGTTCAACTAAGCGAGACCAGACTGACAACAACAAAAGAACGAGCGTTCAAACATGCACCCATCCTTCTTTGTGGCACAACAATAGAAGCCGAGTCGGCAAACTTCATTCAAAGCAGACAAATAATGTGATGATGATGATGCTCCGCTATGTATGTTCTGCTCTGGGAAGAGTTTTACCAGAGGAAAACTGAAGTGCTATGAAATATTCTCTTTATGCAAACAAACGTGCTACACAGACTACACTTACATAACAGTCTTCGTATCTACGTACAGTATACGCTCAATAATTCCATTGTTTTTTCTTTTTACTCATCATCATATATACGGAGATAGTTCACAGCCTGTTTGTTTTTAGAGACTTGAAGTGAGCTCAAGAGCTTCATCGGCATTGGACATCTCTTTGTTCTTAGCTCACATCTTTCCTCAAGTGCTTTTTCTTTTTCTCCTACCTATGCTATCATTCAACAAGCACAATACCAACACAACAGTCTTCTCATAAAGCACATGCTGATGTAATTTTTATTGCGTTTCCACACACAACACACAAAACTACTAATAAATGTAATCAAATACATAAAATTCTATTATAGCGTGGGTGCGGGTGGCAGTAGTCGTGGGTGTTTCTGATGAAATCATCATAATAATAAAGCGATGTACTTCATATATATAAATGAAAAGTGGTGAAAGTACAAAGGAGGAGATAAAATGCGAACAATGTACAAGGACAAATAAAATAACGAGTTTTTCGCGTCATTGTGAAATACGAAGCTATGTGTAGGCGTGTATTGTAATGTGCAGAGTGTGGTCATGTTCCTATAATTGGATTTATGTAAATATACATAACTTTCCTTATATCATTACTACTACAGTTAGTGTGGTTTGTGTGTATTTATGTACGTAGCAACTTTTATTATTGCATTACTATAATACTATTGTCACATGATGGAAATCGTTTGACTTGATAAACCAAACCGCATGCTTTTAGTGTGCGTTTTATGTTATTTTAGTAGTAGAGGACAGGAAATGATATTTGATTTTCTATCTGTAAATAGTAAGAACATTACAGAAAGAGAAATGAAGAACGAGTGTGTATAGGTACGTATATGGTGGATATTATTACATTAAAACAAAGATAGTCTGAAAAACATAAAATGTTGCACAACGACATATAGAGGGAAGTTTTACAATGGTATGGTACTTGCTATATAGATGTACAATTTTTAGAGTTATAGTTATATAAGTTTGATATAAGCAATGCAGGATGAAAATTTATTAGACAAGACTTGTGCGATATAAGAGTACACCACTACAACACAACTCATCCGTACATCTATGTTGCCCCTGGGTCACTTAATTTCTTTTTTGAAACGAAAGGAGTGGGAAAGTACTTGATATTATTTTGATAGGGTACCGTGCGGTGTGGCCGTACTCTCTATGATGACATAAAAATAAGAAGAGTGCACATTAAATTTTAGGAGCAAACGAGCCACGAAGAAAATGCAAGCAACTTGAGTTGAGACAGAAAGAAAGAATGAAAGAAAGAGGAAACATGTATGAAACAGAGAGAGAGAGAGAGAGACAGACAGACAGAAAGAGAAGACGAGGAGTAACTGAGAGAATTGCCTTAGAGACGCGTATGATGTTCGTAGGAGTATTTCTACAGGGTATTTCATCTTTCCCACTGCAGAGAGCGAGTGCTTAGTACAAGTGTGTACTTAAACACTGTGGACACATACCTCTATATACTTCTATACCTAGAAAACACACTCAAAGTACTTTGATATTACCCCGCATCCTACGTTTACTTATTTTGAAGAAGAGCACACACACACACACAGACATCACATCATCCCATCAGCCATTAGCAGCAGTAGTATAAAGACATAGACATTTACCATTGAGAACGCTTACAGTATAACCATACATATAAATATCCATATACCAGTATAGAAATATACAGCACTACTAGTTGCCGAGATACGGAAAATAAAGTAAAAGTGAAGCACACACACACATAGAAGATAGAGACACAAATCTAACTCTTAACGCGTTAAGCGACTATGAGAAAGAAAGGAGTCTGTGTGTGTAGTGTGTGTGGTTTGTATAGTGAAAGAGAGGAAAAGCGAAGGAAGAGGCGAGAGAAGAGTCAAGAGAAAACCCTAGAGTGAGAGATAGATAATGTCTTTTCAAGCAAGAGATAATCAACTCTTTGCGAAATTAGGCAGGGAAAAGTGGCTGGAAAAATTGCATATTATCAAACACGGGAATGAGTCTCCTACTGCAGACACTCTCTGAGAGAGTATAAGAGAGACCAGACCACACATCAGACTATAATCATCATCGTCTATTCCATTTTCAGGTACTCTCTACATTTTATACTTATTATCTCCCTATTACTCCAACTACCACACACACACACACACACGAGAGCCCACTTTGTAAAGCTGGAATGTCTAAAACTCTTTGTGCGATACTATCTAAAGGTGTGAATGTCGATGTCTGTCGGTTTTCCTTCAGTGTAAAAGTATAGAGGAGTTCTTGTAGTAGTAGTAGGTGTACTATCTGTAAGTGGTTGTTGGAGCACGGAAAGACAAGAAGAAAGCTGCATTCTGCATCTGATGGCTTTTCTCGCCTCAGCATCATCATAATAGGGCCACGCAAAAGGCGGCCGTCGTCGTGTGCTCTGGTCTCGTGGTGCTCAAATAATACATGGCTGTCTTCAGAGTGTACTACCAGCTAACTTTATTACCTAGCAGCACCTATCTCAATGTTCCCCCTGTTTATAAAGGAATATAGTTATAGAAGTATATAGACAGACAAGACACACAGACTCTCTGGTATACCAACTCATCCTTATTGCTTTAAGGACTTCATCTCACTCAACTCCATTATTATTTCCAGATATGCAAAATACATACTAGTGGTACGTACAAACACTATTTTACGTGCTATAACACGTGTTATAGCTACTAAAGAGGTATATATCGGTATAGTCAATAGTTATAGTGGGGGATATAGAGTGTGTTATATCACTCGCGGAAATATTTACGTTGTTCAAGGTGAATTCACGGTTAAGGGATGGGAAGTATGAAATATATATAGAGAGAGTTACTAACTAACGAAGGTAGCTTTTTACTTGGTTTTTACTTAGTATGAATAACAACGTGGCCGAGTGAGACGCAATGGATTGCTGTTGGCGACGACACGTCAAGTTCTTTTTCAGTCTAGTTTATATGCATTCTACTAGTTTCGGTTAATTTACTTCAGGCTTGTGTTCCTTTACATTATGAAGTGGATGTGCATTTTTTACTCGCGTTGAACTCGTTTCGATGTCTGGGCGCTTCCTCTGTATCATTTATGATAATGTTTCTGTATAAGTTTCAGAGATTAGTCGTTGTTTTGACATTGTTTATATGAAAATGGAAAGAGAGTTTTGCTTTTCAACATTCGGAATTAATGGGGGAAATAACTTTTTTCCAATCTGAAGTTATATAAGAGCGCATGGATCATCCTATATTGTCTGAGGTATTTATAAGTTTAATAAACCAGTCAATAGGAATACAAATGTGTTTGCATGCCCTCCTTTTTTCCTTAAAGTGTTTGTTTGTGTACAGTGTATTGTATGTAGTACATACATTTAGAAGTGTTGCTAAGGATGAGCTAGTTAGGAGAATCGTATACATTTCTAATATGCATGGCCGTGGCAGCCCAATTAAACTGTACATACGGGAACATAAATTAAAGTCTGGTTACTATATTTGTGTACGTTTCCAGGTACATGGAAGCTCAAAATGTGATTTAGTGTCGTCATAGGGCATAATATTGGGTCATACAGCTAAATGTAAAAGTTCATATGCTGTATTTATGACTAACACAGTTAAGTTTGCTTATTGAGTTTTACTGTGTTATATAATTCTTAGTTTTATTCGTTCGTATTAAATTAATCATAATGATACCAAGAATGACCTAGGTTAACTTATTTGCGGTTGTCAGTCAAAGCTTGTACATAGGGACAGGCAGTAATAAGGCTTTACCAGCACTTTGCAAAATTTTATGCAAATGTGAACATAAATTCATATTTTAGAAGCTGGTGCCTACTTAATTGTGTATATGGAAATGTACATAACACTTCAGAAAACTCTTTTGGATTTGTTTCGTAATAAATCAGATAGTGATTCAATTCGTTTTCCTTCCTCAAATACAAATATTAAATTTGTATTTAGTTCCCTGCAAATGCCAATTTTGATGTAGCTTGTGTCATTATATCCAGCACCTACAGTTTCTGAATACTTTATCTTATAATTTCCCTACGTGACTCGCCCAATTAAATGGAAATAGCAAAATAGGCTTTGACACATTATGTAATATTAATTCGCTAATTCCCTGCGTCATATTCTCATTTTGTCGTAGTTGTGCAAGTTTTTTCCTAATAAAGCAGTGCCAACAAGTAAGTAGGTTATTTTAATTGGATTTCTGAGTGAGTAAAAAATTTTAACCTTTGTTTGCATTATGCTGTGTCCGTCATCGTGTACACGTCAAACAATTTAGTACTACAAACACAAGCCATCCATGATTTTGGAATTGTAAACTGTCAAACTTTCAGGCAGGTGCCTAAGTAATTAACGTCTTAAATAATGCAATAATCGATTTTCATAATGCTCTTACTGAAAGTTAATGAAATATCTGAATCAGGTTGGAATACATAATATACAACATTTTATTCACAAAGAAAAGACAACAATAATTTTGTGATGTTTATATATTTGTAAATATCGCTAACTGAGCTTCATTTTAACCAAAAATATTTACATGTCGAGAATCTAATCGTTGAAATATTGTAAATCTAACAATTATGTATTTGTAACAATATTTTCATTTAAAGAAATTCTCTACAATACTGATGGTGAACTTCGTACTTATTACAAACAGACGATTAATGTCGAACAATAAGTGTTTTTTTCTGAGTACTACCTTAAGGCTGGGCTTATAGGTAGCAGGTGGGGCGTTTCGGTCCATACCCTTCCTATGCATTCTGCGATTCCATTTTCAGGC